>APFE031655162.1:0-10198 GCA_000404065.3 Pinus taeda
AAAGAAAAGTTATGATAGGTGGAATAGTAATTGAAGAAAGTAGAAGCATCTTAGGGATGAAAGATGCAAGTAGAGAAGTATGCAAGTGAGATTCAGGTATGCTTGGCTAGGTGGGATTACAATCGTGGGAGTTTCTAGTGGGCGTACTTATCATAGAAAATTTATATGAAAAAATTAATGTAACTAAGTGCAAGTAGAGAAGGCTACAAATGAGATTCAGGTATGCATGGCTATGTGTGGGTGGGTAGGGTTACAATCGTGGGAGTTTCTAGTGGGCATCTTTCTCATAGAAAATTTATATAAAAAATTTAATGTAACTAAGTGCTTATGTGGTTTTATATTATAGGCTCACGCCATCAAGAATATTTTAGGTTAGGACTCATTAAGGAAGAAGAGTGAAGATAAGCTATGGAAGCAAAGATATGAGATGGCACAGGTGATTTGATGTCTTGTGGCTTTGTGTAGGATAGTTGTCTCTTTTTCCTGAATCTTTTAGTTCTAGTATTAACACGTGTTTATGAATAGGAGAAGACTGCTAGTGCTATGATTCTTGCATCAAACAATGTGAGATGGGTAATGGGGCATTCTAACACAATTGTTTCATTTCGGAAAATACAGGGCTTCCGAGTATATTCAATTCTAGCCCATGCAAGTTTGATTTTTATTTTTAATTCCTTTGTATCATAAGTATTTCTAGCCTCCCATTAGTGTTTAATTATTATTAGTAATTGGCAGCAATCAATTTGCTTTTCATATTCTCAGAAGTAGCATCACATGGCTTTCACTTTGTTTCAAGTTACTTCCATAGTGGCTGATTTTTGTTCTACTTCATGCACCTTTTTCCTTCACAGAATCACACATTTCATCTCTTTCATTTTCCAACCAGGTAATTTGAAATTTCTGACCTAGGCTATGCTTGTACTCGTACTTCTATAGTCAACTCACTTGATAAAGTGACAACCTTGCTTTGTAAAGCTTCTGAGCTTTCATTTGACCTTGCAGCTCACTACTCACGTGCTTCACACTTGACTTTGCTTCTTCTAATAAGGATTTCAAGGTGGAACATTCTTGCTCTAAGCCAGCAAGGATCTCATGGCTTCTTCATATGAAATATTTAATTTTTCTTTCAACTGGTTTGGCTTCCTCTTGCTTGGCAAAAAAATCGCTTGCCTAGCATATACCAAATCTTTAAGCTTCATTTTATTAAGTTCTTGATGTAGTTTGACCAGCTTCTCCTTTTTATCCTCTCTCTCGACAATAGCTAATGCAAGTCTCTCGATGGATGACTCTTTTAAATGCTATCCCTTTTGAGCATTTTCAAGCTCCTGCTAAAACTCTTTGATTTTAGCCTCTACTTGTAAGAGTGAATTTATGATTTGCCCAGTCCTGGAAGAAAGCTCTGCAGACTCCTTTTCTCTTCCTTTAAGAGAAAATATCAGGCTCTCAAGATCCTTTACTTTTTCCAGCTCTTTAAACTCTTCCTCCATTTTATTCTATTCCTTAAGTTGCTTCTGCATGTTCTCTTGCTCCATACATTATGGACTGATATTTTGTGTCCATGATAGTAGCTAGAAGTGCAATCCTTAGATATGTCCGTGCAAAAACTCTCAAACTTTGCCTTATCTGATCATGAACTCATCTATATTGCAGCCAAGGTATTGATATCAAAGAGACCGTCTCCATCACTTATTCCTTTAATTAGTTGCATAATATTATTTCTTAGCATATCTTCTTCTAAGTGTTATTTCAACTCTCGACCTTCATATGTTTTCTTTTCATGATCTTTTAGATTAGGATCTTGATCCTTTGCAAACTCTGGATCCCATGTGGACTCACCAACATAAGCTTCCCCATCTGCATCTAACGCAAATGAGTTGTAACTGTTATCAGTAAGCCATAGTTCATATGTTGCTTCTGACTCATCCAGATCCCATTCTGTCTAGCCCTTATCTAAGCCATCTTGTTCTTCCTGAGCCTTTTATGCCTGTCTCAGATTACTTTTTGGTTCTAGATTCTCTTAAAGAGAAGAGAAAGTAACTTCATCATCTATTTCTTCAAGGGGTGATCTCATTGACTCTTCCTCAACTCAGCTTTGATACCATGTTAATTTTCTATATGGCTATATTGTTCTTTGCTTTTGGCAATTGCATTAAATATTTTACACAAAAGTCACCCCACATCATAATAACATTACATATTTTGTAGTTGCATTGTTTTAAAATTTAAATACTTGCAATATATTACATCAATTTTTTGTAAAGAATTCAAAAAAAGAGATAGAGGATTTGTAAAAATATTGAAATTATAAATGCATGTAGAAATCCTTCTGATATTAATCTTCAACTTTAACCTTTCCAATTACTTCCCTTTTTCTTATTGCATTAGCATTTCTAGGACATGACTTGAGGGATATAGTGTTACGCCTTTTAGGTAGGCATCGTAAACGCTCGCGTTTTTAGTATTGAGTAATAACTTTCCTGAGTTTTCATGGACACATCACTTGGAACTCCATTCATTATGTTAGATAGGGTTGTAAGCTTTAGAATCATTTGAACAAGGAACCATTGCCATCAAAAGTCATCATGTTAAGAGAATGCATAACAATCAATCTTCTAGGACAAGTGGTGACAAAATCCATATTGTGTTAAAGGGAGTATCAATGTTTCAAAGAGGAAACAACTCTTCACAAAGAGACATGCTAGAGTCCAAGAGCTTCATCAGCTCTCTAATCTCATTTGGCTTTCTTTGAGGCATCCAAAGATGCAATTTCTGTACCCAAAGTGATCCTAAAAATTTCCAAACTTCTAAATAGATATTCGAGAAGTAATAATCAACACTGATTAGGTGAGCCACATTCATATTATGCATCACAAAGAAAGGAAATTAAATTGCTATAAATACAAAACCTGATTGCACCAATGTAAAGTGCATGAAAAATATGCACTTTCAATAAATGATACTACTAAAAGTGCTTGTATGGCAAAAGACTTGCATTTCAAAAGGTCCAAAAATGAGGATTAGAAGGGGTTTCCTTAGAAAACTAAGCAGTGAGTAGTAGTAAGCACCACACAATGAAATTCCCAGAAACTAACTGCACCACTTTATAGAGAACGAAAAAACACTCTTTGCAAAAAGTTGCACTTGAAGTGGACCTTACATGTTTGAAATCACCATAAAAAATTGAAATTTCAATGAAATGGGTTCTCCAAAATGTTGATGTGGTAGATCATAGATGACATAGTAGCACACGGCAATGACTCATAGCAGAGTGATGTGTCTTTGTCAAATCACATTCTTGCAAAAGTGGCACTACTTTGGTGATGGCATGTGGTAGGTGACATAGTAGTTGTCTTGTAATTGTTTCCATAGAAGGCAATGTTTGTACCATGTGGTAGGTAATGCTATTAGTATGTTGATGTGTTACTTTGCATGGTAGTCAACATGCCCTTGTCGTCTTCTAGTTGTTTGCAGGGCAGTGTTTAGCTGGTCCCACTTTGAAAGGTGTTTCACATGCCTATTAGCTTCGAAATAGAGTGTTTCCAGTTGGCAAGGTGCTCGATGTGCTTGTTATCTTTAGTTATTGGTTGTCTCCATGTGGTAGGGAGGTATGGTCAAAGTGTTTGGTTTGGAAAACAAGCAGTGATATTTAGTTTGTGGGTAATATTAATGCTTGAAGTGGTGCGATCTCTAAGAATTACCAACTATGGGCAGTGCGATTGAAGTAACGGTTGACAAAACCACTTGAAATGGGGGGTGATTACTAAGGAAATTATTGTCTACAGGGAGGGCATTGGTATCAAGGAGGATGCTTCCATTGGCATGGATGGCTAAAAAGGAGGTTGGGGGTGGGAGGAGTGGTGGGGTGGGGTATTTTGAAAGAAAAAATACCCACAAGGAGAAACGTTTCACAACTACTACAAATAGAACCATGTTGTGGGAGGAGCCTGGAGCCAAGAAAACACAATTGCTAGAAAAAGGTGAGGAAATAAAGTCAAGGACTATCAGGAAGATAGTGGGGACCTCGGGATTTATGAATAGCAGAGGTCTGAGAGACCTAAAACAACAGTGCATTGCCAAAAATACTAGGGAACACCAAAATAAGGCATTGAGAAAACCAAAATAACTATGCAGTTACAAGAATAATACCAAAACAAATATTTATAAAATCAAAATTTTGTTACCAGTACCACATTTTAAATGGATGGCCATGAGGGAAATCTTTAGATTCTAGGAAAACAAGGACTTTTTGATGAAGTGAAAGACATATCTGACTTAAAGGACTACTTTGGATGCAATGGAACAATCAAAATTTCATGATACACTGATTTTGCAGAAAAAGGGGTGTAGGATTAGATCTTTGAGAGCAATTAATAGGAGCTCAAGAGGTTTGATCCTAAAATGGAAATAATGGTTCTAAATCTCATTGAATACTCAACAACTACCAAGTCTTATCATAAAAATAGAGAACAACACTTCACAAGGAGAAGAACTAGCACCACAAAGAAATAGGTCTTTGGTCATCACAAGAAATTTTACATGGTATAACCCTCTGAGAGGGAAATATCCACAAAGCAATTAAGCCATTCATGTATAAATCTATAAATGTATAAGCCATTCTTAACCTATAATTACAGTTTTTCATCTATAATTCAACAAGCTTCTGTATTAATTAGGTCCCTGGTTTGGTTTACTTGAAGAATGCGTGGTGCTAATTAGCCACAAGGGTTTTTGTAATTTCCATGTTCATGTAAGAATTGGTTTTTTTGTAATATTTTTGCATGATAACTTGGTTTGGTATGCAAGTAAGATTATATTTCAAGTGGCACCAGGAATGATCATAACCTACGAAATCAACTCTTAACTTCTTGCACCTTTTGATAACAGGTCACTTTTGATTTGAATGTTCTTATGCTATTTTTTTGCAGATATGCTGATGCAAGTGGAGCAGGAAATGTTGTGTATGAATATGTAAGTAATAGTTGCAATTTCTGAGGTAAATCATATTATAATTTTCTGAATTAGCGATTTCATCAATCATTATTGGCCTAAAAGAATTTTCAAAACATATGTTCTTCATATCAAATCAATTGGAAAATTTAAGGAAACAAAACGTACTGAGGGTATCTCAACATCAGATATCATAATGTGCATGCTGAAAGACTACAATGAATATGTAATGTGCAACTTCGCTCGAGGTTACACAAGCAAAGACCTTGGAGTCAGCTATGTGAAGGTCAGTTTACTCCTGCAACTTAAAATTAGTTGGATTTTATACGGTCTCAGAACTTCACAGCTAATATTTATGATCAGTTGTTCATTGGTAAATTTTATAGCTTCACAACCTCAATACTAAGTAGGTAGTTAAATATTTACATCTATCACAATTCATCTGTGTTTTGCAACTTTGAACTTCTCAAATTCAAAAAGCTCAAAGCTAAAAAACATAGAGAAATTGAGATAGATGTAAAGATTTAATTACCTACTTAGTACTGAGGTTGTGAAGTTCTAAAATTTACCAATTAATAACTGGTCAGAAATATCATCTATGAAGTTTGGAGACCTTATAAGGTTCTCTAAACTTTTGAAACTCAAATTAGCCAAAGACATCTTGATGAGGTTAATATTATCAATCTTTGTTGAACATGCTAAAGCGTATCTCTTAGGTATCATTGATCATGATTATCCAATAGAAAGAGGTCTAATATGCACTACTTAATGGGAAAGACAATTAAGAATGCAAGCTAAATTTCCTTTTTGCACCAAATTTCAATTTGCTCTTCAACTTTCTTCATTTATGTCCCACATTGTTATGTGTTGTAGTTTTATGTCCCGCATTGATATAGTGTTATACTATAATATATTACCATGCCCTCCTCTTCATTTTTGTTCTTCCTCAAGTTATCTTAATTATCTCTATTTGTGACTACAGTAAACTATTTATTTGTTCAGTTTTTATATGCTTTGTAACAAGGACATATGTGTTCTAGGCTTCCAATCATTAGCTTTATCACAAATTTCCAAATAATTCCATAACAATTCTTCTTTAGTCATTTTCATAAATATAGATGGTGCTTTATGTTACTCTTAAATGATTTTTACAGTGTTTATGGCAACATGGCATGGAGTTTGCAGATTATGAGAGATTGCATAATGGGTGATTTTTCTATATGAGTAACAATTAATTGCTCTCTAGAGGCATTTTCCAAGAAATGTAGACTGAACTATTTCGAATGTTGAGCATGTGTGACATTTTGTGCTTAAAAGTATTTGTGCTTTTGGGAAAGAAATTATGGGTTTATGTTTACCATCCTATAGGATGGCATGTGTTTCCTTACAATGGCCATATAAGCTTGACAATTATGATAATGTTGTAATCGATATTGTTGTGTTTTTTATAGGAAAAGCAATTGATCGTCAACATGAGCATAACTAAATTGCATCAGAAGGTGAAGGAGAAACAAGAGAGTGTAGGGAAAAAGTTATGTTGTTTGATTGGTACTTTTTCACTTGAAGTCTTTTTTTGAGTTGATGCAAATTAAGTCAATTCATTTACATGGTTATTTGATTGGATTCCTTATTTTAGTAGGCAGACCACTGTTAGAATCATTCTCTACTTTTGCTGGATTTTTGAAAGTTTTCAGTCTTATTAATGAAAAATATGTACATGTGCAGTTACATATCGTTGCCACAAGAGCTGGAATACATCACAGAGAGTGGGCTAAAAATGCAGATAGATGGGTGGATGGTTTTCTAGAGAAGTTTTAGGAGTGTTGTTATTTAATGGTGAGCATTGTTTTTCTAATTCTAAAATCTAAAATTCTACTTCATTGTTGAGTCAATTTTTTTAGTAGTTCAATTGTTTATTTAGATGTGGTATTTATCATGTCTTACTTGCATGAACTTGAAAATTTATTTAGTTCATCCGGTGTTGATCTAGGAGTTAGTGTATCAATGAACGTGTAAGCCCGTGACCATGTTTCTGGGACATAGGAACATAGGATAGGTAAATGCATCCCAGTGACATGTGGAGAAATCCCCCAAATTTTAGGAAATGACGTGGGAAAAGTCGATGTCCTCAGCAAAGGGGATATTGTTCATAATAAATATTTACATTTTCATGTAAATTGCAACAATCACACTATTTTGTGTTTTTTTACCTCTTACAAAGGCCACTGGGAAAAGCTAAGTGGGGGGAGGGACCCCCACGTTTTTGGGGAAGTCCCCATATGTCACCACAAACGGAAATTATCCCCATTTCTTGGGAAATATCCCATCTAGTGTTTCTCTGAGTTATCAAAAATAGAACAGAATTGGTGGAACTAGCTGGTCTCATTGGTGGCACAAAATCGGAAAAGGTTGGTTCAGTACTAGATCAACCTTTTTTCACTCAATCGACAAGTTTTGTACATAACAGGTTGACTCTATACAATGAAACCAAGAACCCTTTGAATGATTTTTTTTTAAACAATAATTTATGAACGGGGCAGCCTAATTCAAATGTAGGGTGTATGAAACTTGCTGGTTGTGTACCAAACTAGTATTTTTTCACCAAAAGGGGTTGTTTTGTACAAGGTTGGACAGTTCTGTACATTGCAACCAAGGGCCCTCAGAACATAATTTAAAAAAAAAGCAATAATTTATCAATAGGGTGGCCTAATATTCAACCCTGAGGCCCTAATAATGTTATGTGATTAATGGTAATGTTAAATGCCTAAAATCTTCATCTTTTTAGTTAAAATTTTAACATTACTATTAATTGTTTCAGGATGTTTGATAGTGGTTCCAAGTTATCAATTTTATTGAGGTTTAGATTAATAAAGCTTTAACTATTTTTAAGGCTTGAAAATGGAAGCATGAGATGGAAATTGTCATTAAACAAATGAACCAACAAGTATTTATGATTGGGGTGTTTCTATAATAGCCTAAAATATAACTGTTTCGCAAGTAGAAGATTTTGAATGGCTTCACATTGTTGTCAAGTTTGTTTTAATGTTTATAAATTGCCTAAATCAAGGCATAATTTCTACTTCATGTTAAAATCATATGACAATAACAAAATTCTAGTAGCAACTGCACCCCACAGTAGACTGGGATTGGTTTCATTATTTCAGGGGTTGCATATGTTGCGAAATTTCACACAATCCGTAATTACAAAAATCACAATAGAGGGAAGGTCCCTCTTTCTCATGTCTATGGAGGAATATCTTTTTCTTCCCACACCTAATTTTTCCACCATATATTAAGTTGTTAAACTGTTACAAAATGGCTGAGAGGGAACGCCCCACAAATAAATTGTTGACACCTTCTAGGATAAAAATGTTTAGCCAACACTGTTATATTTTGTTAAGACTCAAAGAGAAAATGGTGAAGTAATTGGAGAAAATGTTACACGAAAAATTGTCACCATAACTTTCTGTAATCAATATGAGTCTATCAACACTCATACATACCTCCTTTGCAAGTCTTAAACATCAGCTCTACATATCAAGTTTTGAAAATGAGAGAAAGTCCTTAAAAATCTCTAATACTTTGGTTTCGCACTTTCTCTTAGCATTACCTGCGGTACCGCACCCATTGGTCATGTCCCCTACTCACCTGACTGCTTTGTATCTGCATTTATGGGTGCGAACCCCTGTAAAAGTTAAAAAGGTGCAAGTTTATTATTAAAAACTCACTTTGAGTCAATTTTGGAAGCTTCTAGAGGGAATATTGCACTGGCAAGTTCGCTCCTTGAGGGTGCATGCATCCCATTCCTTAAGGAGCTAACCCCTTGATGTGAGGAGCTTATCCCCTTGAAGGAGGACTCTATCACTTCAATGGTGGACCTGTAACCTCCTTCCCTTGCACTATAAAATAAAGCTTTGGGCTGGTTGCTTGGGAGGTTGAAAGCTGAATATTTTTTAGGGTAAATGCTGCTAGAACTTAGTCTTCCTAATTGAGCTTTTGAGAGGAGAGATTACATACCTTTTGATCTCATTGGGAGGAGAGTGAGTCTTGTTAAAGTAGAGGAGATTCTTGCTTGGACAATGGGAAGAGCTTGTACAACATCAAGGCACTAAGGTTGTAAAGTTCTTCTTTGTTAAAGTTAATACAATCAAGTTTATTTTTCTCAATGAGCTGTGTTTAATGGTTTATTTCATAGACTCCTTGATCACTATGATGAACATGATTTATTATATTATCTATGTAGGTGTTATTTGATGTGTGCTTGTTTGTGTTTGTAGGTTATTAAAAGGAAACTCTTTGAAGCTGTTGGAGCAAGGCTGCCACAAACTAGCGTTGAACTTGAGGTAGGGTCTATAAAACACCTCTTAGTTTTTATTAATGAATCAAAATATGTTTAGAGAAAAGTAGATTTGCTTGTCCTGCTTGTTGCTAGATATCAATTGATACTAGGGAGATCGGTCTTGTCTGCAAGAATGATTTATCCATTTAACAAATTGGCGACTCCACTGGGGACAGGATTTGATTGTTTAATTTTCCTTTATCTTTGATTCGAGAAACTTGATTTTTTGTTTCTGGTTTTTACTTGATGTGTGTGGGATTGGGTAGTTTGTCAGACCTAGATTTATTTTTTATTTTTTAGAAATTTTTACGAGAACCGCATGTTCTGTTTACAGTGCGGACTTTTCCGCACTGTTACTTTACTGCACAGAGCAGTACCGCACCTGGTTTCACTGGGGGCCTGCGGACCCTGTCAAAATTCTTGAAAATCTTGAAATCTTTTCATCCAGTTTAGTTTAGGTTCTTTTTGTTACTTTTATCCTCTGCCCAGATCTACATATATCCTGTTAAAAGTCTCTCATAAGTAAGTTCCATTGGTGTTGTGTTTTGAATGAATTTCTAGAAGTTTTTGCATGCTTGATTTGGTCTTCACTCAGTCTTTGTAGTGACTTGAAGCTTAGAAGCCTAAGAGACCTTAGATCACCCTGGAATCTTTTGTCTTCCTGATAAGTCTGGCTGGTTTGTGAGATTTTCCTTTGGTGAGAAATAGATTTTGTTTCTCTTTGCAAAACTTTGAATGAACTTGGTCATAAGTTGTGAATTTCATTTTTTATAAAAACATAGCTGGATGTTTTTGGTTGATTTGTCTTGCTGAACGAATTAATCCTTAGTTTGTTGAATAACTAAGTAAAAACATCCTCAAAAAAAAATTGAAGCTTTTATTTCAATTAGTTTTAAGAAGTTTGATCTCAGG
>APFE031655162.1:17797-29514 GCA_000404065.3 Pinus taeda
CGGGTACGCACCTCCTGAACTGCTCTCCTGCGTACTTCTTTATTTTTCATCAAAAATGAGAGCCATGCCATGGGTGTTGCCATCAAGTACAACATCTGAAGCATGTAATCATACCAGAACCATAATGCCAACAAGGAAGTGATCATATTGTTTTAAAGAAGGAAACCTTCAACCATAAAAGGGAGGTCTCACCCCGCATAAAAGGTAAAACTTCAACCTAAAAAGGGAAGTCTGAACCTGTGATGGTTTAAGGATGACCAACAACTCTGGAATGCTTAATGCAATTCTTGGAACTCTTTCAAAACTGGCAAGAAGCTGGAGTATTCTGTTAGAGGAAGTGTTCTCAATTTTGTTCCTGGAATTCTTCCAAAACTGGCAAGAAGCTGAAGTCTTCTGCTAGAGGAAGTGTCCCAGATTGACCTGATGGCATGCTCACGGGAATCTTTGTCTCTGGCTACAACTATGAAACTGGTGTGGCAGGTTGTGGCTTAGGTTTGCTTGATGTGACTTTGAAGCTTGTAGATGACCATCATTTCCCCCCTGTAAGATACAAGGTGAGATGATGGAGAACTCAACTGCAAGACTTTTCAATACTCTAGAGCAAGTTCTGACATGTGTTTGGAATATCTTCTTGGCTGTTGATGCCCATTGCCAAGAAGCGAGCCATCCAAGATGAATCTTTGTTCTTGCAGAACGTTTGTTTTTGAAGCATCTGTTTGAAGAATGACTGGTTTTATGACAGTGCTTACATGGATGAAGATCAAAACAATGATCTTTCAAATGGCCAACTCAATCACAGTGTTGGCATTTCACAATCTGTTGTTGTTGTTGTTGCGGTGGAAGAGGAGTTGAATCTGGAACAGCTGGAGGTGAACTGTCATGAGGAGCAGGTGAACTGTCATGAATAAATCCAGCACTCTGAAACTGAATGGGTTTTGAGTAGTCTGGGATATGAAAGGACAAGTCCTTGTCATAACCAAGATCGGTTCTGTGCTTGTTGTGGACAAGTTGTTCCCAAGGTCTGATGATGGGCTTGAGAAGTGCAGACTGAGTTTCTGCATCTGCATTTACAACTGCTACTTTATTTGAATGAATTGTAACATTATTAACATGTTGCTGATGGTTGGTTGTCTCAATGTTCTGAACAAGTTCAGAATGATCTCTATTTTGATGTAGCTCTTCTTGTTGTAGTTGTGATTCAAGCTGAAAAAAATCAATCTTTTCTTGTGCATTTTGTAGACATGTTTGAATTTTTGAGAGAGATCCTTTGCTGATTTGTAATGTGTCATCAACAGTAGATTGTATAAGAGTTTTCATGAACTCTAATACTTCACTGATTCTGGCCATTTTTCTTCAATGTCAGAACTACACCTTAAAAATTGAAAAGTAACACCCACTAGCAATATCCTTTATAAATGTGCAACAAATGATCAGTGTGCAACCAGCAAGCACCAATTACAAGCCATATATAAAAAATAAGATGATGAAGCTACGTTACTGTTGAAGACCTTAAATTTGATGCTATGATGATATCACTGAAATTGTGTATTTGATAATGATCAGTACAATATATGAGTATCTGATATCACTCACGAATTTGCAGCTGCTAACAGAACCCAAAACCGACATATAGTCACAAGGAACGAATGCAATATAACAAAAGAATGTGCATGCCCAAGACCAAGACCATGTGTATCCGCTTATTACAAAAAAATGGCTGAAATGAAATAAATCATCATCTTCATCGCCAGCATCATAATCATCAACTGTACTGTGATAAAAATGGTGAACTTCTTGAGCAAGGAAGCCTTTAAATCCCCTTAGGCGGTAGAATAATTGCGAATCTTTTATTAATCAATCTTTACAACTAACGCTAAGCTGCAAAGATACGAAGGTCCATGGTTGCGCCATCTATATTTGGCCACACTGATGTTAAGAAGGCAGTTGCTTGCCTCCTCTTTTCCGGATCGAGGAAGAGACTGCCTGATAGAGTTCGATTAAGAGGAGATATCAATGTGCTATTACTTGGTGATCCATCCACCGCGAAATCACAATTCCTTAAATTTGTTGAGAGGATTCTGCTGCTGGTCTAACAGCTTATGACTGTCCTCAACTCTCGTACATCTGTGCTTGCAGCAGCCAATCCTCCATCTGGTGGTTATGATGATCTCAAGACAGCACAAGACAACATTGATTTGCAGACGACGATTCTTTCTCGATTTGATCTGATCAAGATAAGCTTATTGCTAGTCATATTATCAAAGTCCATGCAAATGCAGGAGCCACGTCTAAAGATTCAGATGCAACAGATAGAGAAAATTTGGCTTAAAAAGTACATTGAATACTGCCGAGGACATATCAAGCCTCGATTATCAGATCCTGCTGCTAAAATGTTACAAAATAACTATGTTAGGATTAGACAGCAAATGCGCCAACAGGCTCATGAAAGTGGAGATTCTCCAGCCATACCTATAATAGTGAGGCAGTTAGAAGATCTTATTCGATTAAGCAAGTCCATTGCAAAGATGCAATTGTCAACTGTAGCAACAGAGGAACATGTCACAGAAGCTTTGAGGATTTTCAATGTTTCTACTATGGATGTTGCATGCTCTGGCATTGTTGAACAAATAAGTTTGACACCAGAAATGAGAAGTGAAATTCAGCAAGTTGAGACACAGATAAAGAGATGGATGGGAATCAGCATCAACGTATTTGAGAGGCTTCTGATTGATGATATGGTCAGAATGGGGTTGAATGAATCAACTGTTCGAAGAGCTCTCCTTATCATGCATCAAAGGGATGAAGTGGAATACAAGAGAGAAAGGCGTGTCATAGTTCGCAAAGTGTAAAGTTAAAGATGAGTATTTTGTTGCGCTAGACATGCAACTTACATCTCGAAACCTGTTGTTTAACTGTGAGAGACACGCAAAAATGATGGAAGGGAGACTTCCTATGCCCATGTGTGAATTTAATGTTTATAGTTGGTCGCCAACTGCCACATCACTCTCGGGCTACCTAACCCGTTCCTCCACCCCATATGAATTACTAACTTCGTGGACTCCACTCAGACAGGTCTGTAGCGCCATTAAATCTCTGCTTTAGGGTTAAGTTTTGCAAACGCAGAAGTTGATTTTTGATTAACAGAGCTCTACTGCAAACGACAATGGCGCAGACAGTGATGAGTGGATCAAGGCTGTGTTCCAGTACGCAAACCTGTGCTGTCCAGAAGATTAATTCATTGCAGGAGCAGCTGAGTTCATCCAGACTGTTATGCGGAAGGATTCAGGCCTTTCAGATGAGGAAAGTAGAATAGGAACAACTTCAGCAATTCTGTGGCGTTACAGTGACCACGCCAGAGGAAGCCGCCTTCTTTCTTGAAAGCTGGAAAACCGAGAGGGTAGAGAAAACGTTACGACAGAGGGCTATTACGACCATAGAAAAAACTGAGCCAACAATAATTATGGCAGAGATCCCAGAGAGCGCAGAGAGGAAAATTATTCCCAGCCCAGGGAGCACAGAGGGCGCAGACAATGATTATGGTAGACCTTAAGCAGTGGATTATACCATTGTCAGGACAACCGATTATATAAATTAGGTTGATATGAGTTACAAAGGCAGAAATACTAAAAATAGGACCTGCTCATAAAGACCATAAGACAAATGGCTCAAAGAAATTATGCAGGGCAGGAGTACGCCTGCTCTGATACCATGTTAAACACACATGGGAAACATAAAATAGGAAAGATAAATCATGTGAGTACATTTTTTATTAACAGGAGATATACATTTATAGTACATTGTTGTGACCGTTGGGATTCACATCCCAAGGTCTCTTAGACTCCTTTTCTCCATTCGGCTTCCACACTAACCCATTGAGGATTAGGTGTCCAACATTTTACACATAAATTTTACACATAAAATATGAAATTTTCTAGACAATTTTCTCGACAAAAACATTATCACTATAATTAAGACATTGTTGTCATTGTCACTAAGTTCACAATAAAGAATTATAATTAACAAAATAGTTTAATTTACTAATTAGTACAACACATTGTTGTTATTGTCACTTAGTTCACAATACAGAATTATAATTAACGAAATAGTTTAATTTACTAATTAGTTAAATTGATTAGTTCTACACCTTAACTCTAACTTGAATTTAGCTATATATAAATTAAAGAGAGGGACCAACTACTATATAGAACTTATCATTAAAATTATCTTTATTAATCTAAAATTATAAATAAATAAAAATACAAATTTATATTTATCTTTATCATAAATATATACATTTCTTAAAAAAAATATTATTCTTTATATAATAGATTTATTTGTATACAACTTTTATTAAATATTTTCAGGGTTATTTGAATATAACGTTCAAGTATATAGGGTAGTTTCATAAAAAAATATTTGATGAAAGAATGTGATAGAAGAGATATTATATCGGTTAAATGTTTTTTTAAAAACATTGTTACATTCCACACCATTTATTAAAATATATGACATGTTTTTATATAGAGGCTTAACTGTAAAGGGTTATAAGTATTTCACACCATTTGAAACTACTAGAGTTAGAGTTGTAGTCTGATAGAAGATTATTTTATACATACATCCCCTTAAAGGTTAGTCAATGAAATTTTACAAACTAGCATAGCTATATAAGTTAAATAGTTCATAAATATAAATATTCATCAATAAATAATAAACACCCAAACACTTATTTCATTATGCATCTCACCGTGGTAAAAAATAAAAATATCATAAAAACTAACTAAATTATAACTTTTATTATTATTATTATTAATTATAAAAAATATATATATAAGTTAAACATTTATACATTTAAATAAACATGGAACTTGAAACTTGATTTCTATATAGAATACTTAGCCTCGCTTTACTATAAAGATTCTAAATATGTAAATAGGCTTCGTTACAATACCATGGGTCAATACCACGGCCTTTCAATACCATACTAAAAAAACTTACTTATTTAAATTAAATAGTTGATAAACATAGATAGTCATCCATCCATAATAAGCATCCAAACACTTACTTCATTATGCATCTCACCCACATAAAAATTAAAAATATCATAAAAGCATTAAATTTATAACCTTTCCACCTCATAATTAAATAAAATTGTGAAACCCAAAATAAAAACAAAAATTTATAAAAAATGTGTCGAACACCTAATATTTCGCATTAGGAATCTTGTGTAAATATTGTAAATAGCAAAGTAAGAGAAGTTGGAAGATGAAGAGACATTGGGATTATTGTAAATAGCAAAGTAAGAGAATTTGGAAGATGAAGAGACATTGGGATATGAAACCCAATAGTCCCCCTCTCCTTGTATATAGTCATATGCTATCTTAATGAAAATGGAGCAAGTTATTCGTGGAGTTATTCTTGGCTTGACATGGTATCAGAGAAAGCCCCCAAAATTAGTTTTCCTCATCATAAATCCTTTTAGTTTCCTACCTCGTGCTCTCTGTCAAATATTTGCATTTGGACAAACCATTCTTTGCATTCAATGCGTTTTTGAATTATTGCCACAATGACTGCATGGATTTGTGAGTTAATCTCTGACTGAATACATTGGTCCAGGAAAATAAAACACACCCTCATTTTTAATGAAATTAGGAAAGGAATGTGTGAAGGAGAAAGAGACAATGCACCTGAAAAAGCTACCTCAAATAATGAGCTTGCCATTTGGGAAAACAAGAACAACACGACTTATGCCATGATTGCAGCGTCTGTAAATGAAGAGGTGAGTCACCATATTTTTCCATTTTCAAATTCCTTTGAAGACTTAAAGAAGTTGAATGAATCTTATGACTCACACTCTGAACTTGAAGTTGTTCAATCTTGAATTGAAAAATTATGACCCTTTTTCCTGAGCATCAGAAGTGAGATCCATTACTCATGACATAAAAGCCACTTGTGTTGAAATAGATACTCCTATCATAGCTTATGTCAAGGAATTATATCCTACCTACTCACATTATCTTGAGTCATTGCAAGAAAGTGTAAATCTTAAGGAGATTACATTTGTCTCCCTTAAGAAGAAATTTGCTGAGAGAGAGAGAAGGCTTTTAGGAAGAAGATAATTCATCGGGCTACTTAAGAAGTTGTGTTCCTTGAATAAAAAGAGAAGAATCATGCACAAGATGCTTCTAGAGGAAGAGGTGGCTGAAGAGGAAGAGGAAGAGGAAGGAATAATTTTAGAGGCAAGGGGGAAGACATTTCAAAGGAGAAAGGTCTGATATTCATTCCATACAATGCAATAGAGATCGATACGATGCTTCCACATGTAAGCTTCCTTGGGAAATAATTGAGTAGGAAGGAAATGAAGGAAAAGGTAAAATGCCTGACAAAGGAAAAGGAAAAGCACGTGAGTCCCCTCATTATGTTTTGGCACATTGCAACATTGGAGTAACTAAAGACTTATTCAATGTTTTACTCTCTTTATGGAAAGATGCTTGGTTACTTGATTCAGGAGCAACTTGCCACATGACTTTCAGAAGAGATTTCTTTGAATAATTCACTAATAATGTTGATTAAGCAGTATACTTTGTAGACAAGTCAAAACTTAAGCCATCAAGGCTTGCCACCATCATACTCAAACTACCTAGTCTTCCAAACTTTCTTCTACATGATGTTTTATACCTCCCGGAGATGAGGAGAAACTTGTTGTGTTTGGTTCACATCCACCAGCAAGGACACTCCAATCACATATTCGAATGCAAAGTTGAGGTCAGAAAAGCATTAGATCACTCACTTGTCATGATTGGGATAGAAAAAGAAATACTTTTGAAGCTGTTGTTAGGGTCCTATAATTTATAGGATCTCAAGGTAATTGAGTATTGTATCTTAGGAATCTTATTTTGTAAATACTTGTCAATATGCCAATGGTTTCCAAATAAAAAGAAAAAAGGATTAAAAAATTAAAAGAGGGTATAAAGAAGAGAAATAAAGAGAAAAAAGAAGAATATTGAAAAAGAAGAAAAGATTGAACCCCACTAAAAGAAAGAAAAACAAAAAATAAATAATACTGAAAGTGTTGCAAGTCTAAATGCCAATACTGCTAGATAGTTTTGGTTCATTACTGAAAATAAAACGTTGTGTGCAGCTTGTTCAAAATGCCACAATTAATAGTTTTTAGTTTAATGATACAGTGTAATCATGATTAAACACCTTTAAAATTCTATAAATTAAGATAGCGAATAAAAATTTACCCAACAATTTAATCTGGGTAAATCATTAGTTAGGTAGAAAATGACATTGATTCAACTGTTTAATCTGGATCAATAGGAGAAATAAGGGATAGGTTAGGTAGTTTTTTCATTCTATATAAAAGAAAATAAAAATGGCTTTGCTAGTCTAAATGCACCCTAGAGACAAAAATAAAAATGCTAGTTTAGGTAAGAGTCGGTAGATTAAGTGATTTGGTAAATATTTGCTTATGTAAATTTTATCCTAAGTTTTGAGGATATCATGAAAATGCCATAATATGTATGATGGGATAAAGTCTTTTATATGTTTCATTATTTATCCCTTATCCTAAGTCCAAAAGGGAAGATATATGCATTATGGTTGACATTTTTCATTTGTTTCATTTTCCCTTATGTTAAGTCAGGAAAGCAAATATCAAAAGCGCAAGCAGACAAAAATTTTGTTTGTCGTATTGAGGTTAAAGTACACCCAACTCAAGACCCTCGGGATTCGCTTCCAAACTTCATCCATGACCTTTATCCGTTTTCGCCTCCCCCCCCCCCAACCTCTCCATTTTGTATTTACCACCGCGGGGTGGGGGGGATCTGGAAATCAGTTTTCCCTACCGGGCCCCATCCCTTACGTGTTGCCCTCTAGTGATTTTGCACTCCCCCACCACTAAAACCATTAACCACCTGCTACCCCCTCCGGAAACCGCTTTCCCTCATCCATGCTATCGTGCCCCACCACTCTCGCCCACCACATGGCATGACCGTTGAAATAATTAAATGCATTCCGAGTGAAAATGATTGTTCTCCATTTAATTCGATTTTCTCCCAGGTAACCATTCAAACTAATGGTCCCACACCATTCTTAACGGGACAATTCTTAGCTTTTAAAACCTTCTGAGCCTATCATTATCACCCCTTTCACTCTTGTTGTTTTTTCTGTTATTCACAATTTCCCACAGCGATCTCTATCAGAGAAATTATGTGGCCAGATTACGATAGAAACTAACATTTCCTTCCATTTTCACCTGACAGTCTGTTATTATGTTGTCCTCGGTAAGCCTCCTTTGTAAATTCATCTTGTTCACAGATTTTTACAGTGATGCCTCCTAAGACTAAGACTCAAGATAATTCCATTAATCTTTTAATCCCCCCTTCTATAGATTTAGATCATATACCTTTAGCTGATAAGGATTACAGGATAAATGAAACTCATTGTGATTGCGATTTCCTGGAATTGTATTGCTGGTTAGAGGATAAGAACACAGACAAAACCAATGAAATTGGGCTCTCGGAGTCCATCCTCCCCCATTATATTTTCCCTTTGATATTCCAAGCCCCAAAATTTACCAGAAGATGTCAAGCATGCTATGTCCCTACCTAAAGAGCCATCATTACCCCTACTGGTGACATTCCTTTCACCATTACAACCCAATCCTTTGACCAAATGATGTTGGCTCCCACCGTGGAAAATGTCGTTCGTTTCTCCCTAGAAGCCCTCACCCAACTTTATCAAACGCTGGAATTTGCCACTAGAGCCAGAATTTTTGAAATTTTCTTGCCAGAGAATGCCCAATTACCCAAAAAGAATCCTCCATGTCCTTCTTCCATTTTCCCTTATTAGGCCAAGCAGATTATTTCCATGATATCCTTCTTCCATTTTCCCTGATTAGGCCAAGCATATTATTTCCATGATTTCTTACATTTTAGGCTATCATTTTGATCAGTGGGTAGATGAAACCATTTTAGAATTACTCTCCATATTTTCCACGAACAACAAGCCCTCCTTGGTGTTCAAATTTAGTCAATTTTTCGCTAATAATATCCATGAACAATTCATAAAGTTTCCTACAGAACAGGTGTTCAATTACACCTCTATTTTGATTTACATGTTCCTCTATTATCAGGCAAATAAATTCATTTTTGCATTGCAGAAGCTGGATGATGCAGGTTACTAGCAGCCAGTAATCTTTTGGACCTCATTGGTTATGAGATAACAACAGGAATTTAGTTATAATCTTTTGGATCTCATTGGTTATGAGAGAACAACAGGAATTTAGTTATAATCAGTTTATCGAAGACTTTGTTCATACAGCGATGAACACTCTAAACAGTGTAGTATAACCCAGAATCAGTGAGGAAATCAAGAGAATTTTGCATTTGTCTGACCAAGCAAAGACAGGGGATTGGTATTTGTACCAAAATACACAGAAATCAGGGTATATGGTTGTGAATTGGCCCCCTATAAACTTCCCAAATACCTCCCAATCAAGATTTTTTCCCTGGAGTATATCAGGGAGATGCTAAATTCAAATGACATCCACTCTGTAGTGGCCACGAAGAAGGCACAATTCAGAATAAAGACACAGGTCAACCCATTTGTGTGCAACAAAAGGACAACAGGTGAAGAGAAATGAATTTCAGTTTGAGTTTTACATGGTATTATAACCCCTGTGGCATCATCTCAAAGCTCAGAGTGGAGAATAAAAACACTCCTTACATTCATACTTCAAGGCCAGACATAGAACAATATTCCAATCAGCTAGAGTGGGCAGAAAATACCTTGTAGGAAGCTGAAGAACAACTTGTTTCTACTTCTATTTTGCAGACTCCTATTCCTTAGGAAAAATCAAGCAAAACACAAAGGGAGGAAGGATCATCATCTACAACTAGGAGTGAAGCTAAAGAATTCAGA
This sequence comes from Pinus taeda, assembly GCA_000404065.3. NCBI lineage: Eukaryota > Viridiplantae > Streptophyta > Pinopsida > Pinales > Pinaceae > Pinus > Pinus taeda. Next base: position 27,722 of record APFE031655162.1, read on the forward strand.
ATCAGCGATAGGAAGAGAGCAAAGGTAACTCGCAGAGTAGAATTGGACAAAGAAACTGAAGAGCATGTAGCCATCATCATCACAGATTCACCACTTGCAACTACCAAATTCACAACATCTCCTTCTGAACCTTCATCTTCACAAGGTCACAAGGAAACTTAGCTGGAATCACAGAATATCCAAACAAAAAAATAGAAGGCATTTTTTGATAGGTACAGGGAGATAAATCTCAGAAATGAAATTCTAAAGAATAACACTTATAACCAATTTTGGAATCAGACTTCAAACTCACAAAGTAGGTTGTTGTCAGTCTTTGATACAGAGCATGGAAAAATGCAGATGGATTTTCTTGAGGCCCATATTCCACAGCCAAAATTAGCAGTAGACTACAAGAGGACAACTTTTGAATTCAGCACAAAGGACATACATCCCATTGATTAAATGGAGATTCACAAGAAAACTGGTGAAATGATATCCTCTACTTTAACTAACACTGCTATGTCACTTTCTAAATTGCAGGTTTCTTTCACAAATGTCCAGTCACAGTTGAAGATGGAAAAAGTCTCCACTTTGGAAAGGGATAACATGATCAAGTCTTTGGCAGAATTAGTGATTAAGATAGGGTAAGACACTAAAGATGTCAATGCTGCTAAGGATATTTTTAAAAAGGAGAACCTGGACATTGCAGCCTTAAGAAAGTAGCTCAAGTTGCCAGCCATAGAGGATCCAATGACCAAGGATATTGAAGAAACTCAAGCACAGAAATAAGATATGATGAAATTGATCATACAACAGAATATAAAGATTAAGCAGATGGAGGCAGAATTTGAGAAAATGATAAAGGAGAAGGAAGATAGTCTGAAGATGGCCATTGTCCCCTTGGATGTTGTACCTATTTTCTAGCTTCCATCAATAGGGGCAAGCACTGTAGCTGCCTCCTCCACTCAGACTACCAGTGCTGAACATGTAACACAGACCTTATAGAACATGTCACTGCAGTCAAAGGAGATTGAGACTTTGCACGGTAAAATCAAAGATTTGGAAGTGCAAAAGGCCAAAGATGAAGCTGCTCGGATTACTAAAATGGAGAAATCCCTGAGACTGATTGAAAAGTTTCACAAGATAGAGAGGGACACTTCAATTGGTCAGACCTTGGCCCAAGTCAGGCAAAACTATTTGGATGAATATATTAGACTCTATGAATGAGATTTTTCCCTCTATCCAAATCATATTTTAGCAGAAAGAGTTGATAGAGAAGGCTAAAGAAACTATTATGCAAGGAAGAGAAAATCTGGGAGAGATGCCCACAGAAGCCTCTAATATAATCAAGTTCTTAAACTCAAAGTCCAAGTATGAGCTGGAGGAGCTAGGAATCAGTGATAGAACTTCCACCATTCTGGAAGTCAAGAAAGTCTTGACAAAGAGAAATCTCATTGATCAGTTGGAAGAAAGGTGTGAAAACTTAGAGCTACATGTAAACAAGTTCACAAATAGAATTAAGGCCTTAATGCAAAAGGGACTGCCCAATATCTATGTTATAAACGAAAATTTGATCACTGAGGAAGACTATATCCTCAAGATGAAAGAAGTGGCTAAAACAAACATTAAGTTCAGTGGAATTACAGGCAGTATGAAAATGAAGGCGTTTTTGGAAACTATGTCAAACGATTTCCATGTAGAGAATGTGGTAAAACACATTTTTATCGTAAAACCAACTTTTGCCAAATACATAGAGGTGGATTGTTGAAATTTGGTACCGGAGGACAGGTGGTTCCCTTAGGCTTTGATCTTTG
>APFE031655171.1:0-29319 GCA_000404065.3 Pinus taeda
ATTATTTCTAAAATTAAATCTAACTTTGAACTATTTCTGTATTTGCTCCTTAGTGTTGTAAGTGTGCAGCATTCGTCTAAGAAGAGTCGGTTGGTTGCCTTTCCCTTTTTGTGTGTGCTATAAAAATAGAAGTAACAAGGGCCGGCACCACTTTTTGATAAACTATCAGATATTTTAGAGAATCTCCCGCTGACTGAGTGTATACTTGGTAATAACTCAAATTTTCCTCAAACTGGACCTGCTTTTGCTATTTTGGTTTTCTGGCTTTGCGAATGACTTGATGATTCAGAAGACTTTACTTTCCGAGCAATTCTCTGGATTGGGAACTACCTTCATTCTTCATTCCGGGATTTTCTATCGTGTAAGCTTCAGGTATCTTTGTAATCATGCTACTTTTGTGCGCCTTTGATTCTGAGCTTCAGATGGCCTATCGGTCGTTAGCATCTGCTGAGTGATACTCTGGAATTTGTAGTCCGATCGTATGTGGTTCTTGTTTCTGAAGAAGTCTCTTCTGTGTTCTCCGAGCATCGACGCTTTCCTCTTTTCCTTAGATGTTTCCTGCAAAAAAAAATTACTCCATTTTATCTCCTGTTTTATAGTTTGCGTAAAGGAAAAGAGTAAATGGAAATAAAGATTGATATGAAAGCTTCAGATCTTGCATGTGTATAATCATGACATTCAAAGTGAACTGATTCTTTGAAAAACGAAAAGTAGCCATTCGTACGATCATTAATTTCTTTTTCAGGCGCGCGCCTAATTCTGCTTAATGGACAGCTTTCCTTGAATGTTGTGCTGAGCAAGATTCGCGCTCATCGCAGATCGCAGATTTGTATTATAGTATTGTGGTATCGCAATATTGGATCATCGCAGATCACAGATTTGTGGATCAGAGATCGCAAATCGCAAATCGCAAATCGCAAATTGCGGATATTAGTCATTGCGTCTTACTCTATGCGGCTACTGCGATATGCGACGTCGCACATCGGCTGTCGGGGATTTATTAAGCTTCTCCTTTTAAGAGCGTTTATGGTAAATGCGATGCGATGAATTTAGCATCGCTTCTTCGTGGTTTGATATGCTTACAAAAGAAGCGTTTCCTTTTCCTTGTTGCGATAAGATTCTAAGGAAAAACAAAAATATTCATGGGGATTTTGTTTGAATTTTTTACTAAGGGTCCCCCATTTTCTTGGTGTTGTTGCTAATACCAAACAAAAGAGGGGGGGGTTGTTGGTGACCACAACATCTTGGTAACCCAATAATGACAATGCCATTCACTGGTTGTAACTAAAATGAACAAGTTGGCTCTTGATGAGACCCCTTGTCCTTTGATTGATTAGATCATTGCCTATTACCCTGTTTCGATATGCAGTTTTGGTAATATCAGTTTAATTATTCCCCTATGATCATGGTAAACAAGCTTGTAATGAGACTTGTTATCTTTTATGTTTTGCATATTTTAGAATTACACTCTGAAAAAAGAAATTTTTATCATATGGGGTGAATCATTGGCCCTTTTTAAGAGTTTTGGATGATAATAATAGAGTTTTGAGATACTCATCTATAGAAAGTCCTTGCTAGGTTAAAGATTCTTTTCTTGACTGATAACCAAAACATCTATACTTTATAAAGTTAAGAGCTTGTTCATAGAATAAATATTTTTAGCAAGGTCAAGTTTTTCCAAAGAAACAAGGTTCACTTTGATACTCAAATGGTCTAATTATTTCTTTAACTTTTCCTATTTATAGAAGCTAAAATCAAAACATTGTCAAAGACTTTGTTTTGAGAAGCCAAAAGTAAATACTACTTAACCTTTATTTTCCTACAAGTCCTAAAGACAATATGATACAAAATTAGAAGAGGTTGTCTTCTAGGAAAAGTATTTTTTCAAAATTTTCCCATTAACAGGCAAAGAATCAATTCTACCTGATAGATCTTGTAAAAGAAATGTTGATGGACCAATTTTCTCAATGATTTCGAAGAGTCGAAGACACAATCTTTGGAATTTTGTGTGTTTTCCCTTTTCCTCATGTGCTTTGTCCCATTTCAAAACCAGATCACCTACTTCAAAGGTTTTATGACTGGTAGAGGTTGTATTAAAAGAGGATTTGACTAACTGTTGATGATGGGAATTGGTAGCTTTAGCTTTTTCTCTTTCTTCTTCAAGCTTAAGGATCCGAAATTGTCTTGCTTGAAGAGAAGAGGAAGGATTTTCATTAATAAATTGTGCTAGGGCGAGAGATGGGATTTCTATGTTTGTGGGGAGAAATGCTTCTTTTCCATAAACTAAAGCAAAAGGAGAAGAACAGATCGAGGCCTTCTGTGTTATTTTGTCTACCCAAAGAGAAAATGTCAATGCTTTGTGCCAATTTCTATGATTTTGGTCTATAGTCCGCTTGATGATCTCAATAATGTTTTTGTTTGTTGATTCGGATAATCCATTACCTTGTGGATAATAGCTAGCTAAATACTTCAATTTGAAACCTCTTTTTAAGGCAAATTCTACCATTGTATTTCCAGAAAAATAAGATGCATTATCAAACATTAAAGCTATGGGTAAGCCAAACCTAGTGATTATGTACAGATCAATAAAGTCTGTAATACTTTATGTATTAGCTACCTTTAGTGGGATAGCTCCTACCCATTTCGTGAAATAATCAGTAACTGTAAGGATGTACTTGTGCTACTTGGAAGAGTTAGGAACAATCTCACCAATTATATCTAATCACCATTGTCCAAATGGTTGTTGGATATTCATTGGATGTAAAGGGAATGCTAGCTTCTTTTCTCTTCCAGTTTGACAAATTTTTCATTTTCTTTCATAGTCATCTGCATCCTTAAATAGTGTCAGCCAATAATAACTAGCATGCAGGATTTTTTGAGCTATGGTGTTTCCTCTGAAATGGCCTTCAACTAGTCCATCATGTAACTCCTGCATATCCTTTTCAACTTCATGTTTTTCTAGGCATCTTAATAATACTGAATCATATTTTTTTCTAAATAATACATCATCAATTAATTCATATTGATTTGATTTACCTTAAAGCACGCTTTGTTTTCTAATTGAGATGCATGGGAGCATATCCATTATTTAAATAAAACTTCAAGTCAGCATAATGTGATTGTGCATCATTGAGGCTCACCTCTAATATTTGCATCTAATTACCTTGGTCCTTTTCTGTTGATAAGTGGGAAGCTCTAGTTAGCATCCTACAAAAACCTTGGCCCATAACAATTTTACGTGGTTGTATTTCTACATCATACTCTTGAAGTGCAGAGACCCAATTGGCTCTTTTCTCCCCCACTTCTCTTTGAATCAACAATTTCCTTACTACAAGGTAAGGTACTACTATTTTTGTATGGGTTTTGAGGAGAAAAGGTCTGAAATGTTTCAAGGTTGTAAAGACAACAAAAGCTTGTTTCTCAACAACTGAGTAATTTAGCTCAACGCCCTATAAATTGGAACTGAAAAAAGATATAGGTGCCTCGATGTTTTGATCATTCAGATGTGTTAAAACTGTTGCATATGATGTATCAGATGAAAATGTGTAAAATACAAAAGGTTTAAGAAAGTCTAGAGTTGTTAAAGGAGCATTGATAATGGCTTTTTTTATTAAACCAAATGACTCTCTTTCATCTTTACCCCATTTGAAGATTGCATTCTTTCTTATCATTGATTGAAGGGGTAGAACAATCTGTGAAAAATATGGAACAAATCTTTTTACAAAATTAATCTGGCCTAGGAATGATTGCATGGTTTTTTTATTATGTGGGAGATGAATTTTTTCAATTACTTGGATTTGATCGGGATCAATATAAATTCCTTTCTTGGACACTATGAATTCGAGAAGCTTGCCTTCTGCTAAAGAAAAGTATGAATTTTTTGGATTTAAAGAAATGCCATATTTCTTACATCTTTCAAAAATATGCTTTAGGTCATTCAAATGATTGTTTCTGTTCCTAGAGTAGACTGTGGTGTTATCTAGGTAAATAACAATTGATTTATTAATCAGACCTTTAAAATCAATATCCATGGCACATTGAAATGTAGCACCTGCATTGATGAGCTCAAAAGGCATCTTCTAATAGGCATATGTCCCCCACCTGGTTCTGAATGTTGTCTTTAGTCTATCGTCTGGATGTACAAGAACCTGATTATATCTTGAGAATCCATCTAGAAAATACATCAACTCAAAGCCTACAACTGATTGCAATATTTATTCCATAGTAGGCAAAGGAAAGTTATCCTTTTGACAAGCTTTATTCAAGTTCCTAAAATCAATACAAATCCTGATATATCCATTCTTTTCCTTGAGAGAAACCATATCTGATACCCATTTTGAGTGTCTAACGGGAAATATTATCTTTGCTTTCAGAAGTTTTTTCAATTGAAATTTGATTTTACTTTCAAGGTTTGGATGAATCTTTCTAAGCTTCTTCTGTTGAACTGGTTTCTCATTAGAGGTCATCAGTATAGTATGTTGAATTACAAAGGTATCATAGGTCTTGAGATCTGAATAATCCCAGGTAAAGACACCTTTATATGTTTTCAACAACTTGATGAATAATATCCTTTCCTCGGATGATAAACCAAGACCTAGGTTGACATTTTGAGGTTTTTCATTTGTGCCTAGGTTTACCACTTCAAATCTCAAAGTAGAACTTCGAGTCTTGGGGTTGGTAATCTTTTTAAATCTACCTTTCAAATCATAGAGATCTTTCATTTTGACTACAGACTTTGTTGGAAATAATACTGAGAGGGGGGTTGAATCAGTATTTACAAATCAATAACTTTTTCATTTCCATAATCAGATTTATATACGCTACTTCAGTGAATGGAAATTGTGTGTGCACGCAATTTTTTTTAAGGTAACCAGCGTATATCCAGTGAACTTATGATTCAGTTAATTCATCATATGTTTATCTTTAATCAATGCATCGGTACTTTATTAAACATTAAACAATAACCATGCGCAGTAATAGTAGAATAAACCATCACACATAAGCGACACACATGAACACCAAGATTTAATGTGGAAACCCAATGTGGGTGAAAACCACCTGTTGTTGTCGTCTCTGTCATCTTTTAATAATAAGAAAATATGTATACAATGTTGTATTGGTGCAGACTCATACCAGTACGTAGGCACCCACCTGCAGAAGGCTACAACCTTCTCTCATTCTCCAGCTTCTTCTGGAAGGGAGCTACAACCCCCTAGTTCTTGTACTAGCCGATATATTTACTAGTACGCATGCTTCAACCTACAGAAGGCTACAACCTTCACTTGTTCTCCAGCTGCTACTGGAAGGGAGCTCCAGCCCCCTGATCAAATCACCAGCCAGTATTGGAAGGAATCTTTGACTTCCTCACTGAAGGCTCCAACCCTCAGTATCCTCCATGGACCATGTTTCATAAATTTTCACACTGGATGCTCCTAGTACGCAACAACACTATATGTAGGCCAAATGTCATCAAATTTTCACACTGGACCCATTAGTAACATTAAAGTTCAAATTCAATCACCACTACAATACATATGCATCAACTAATCACTGAAACTCAATCATCAACCTCTTATAACTGAAACCCAATCATCAATCTTTGAATCAATCAATCACTAAAACCTCTGACATAAAACAATCACTGGACAACTGAATCAAACAATCACTCAACCTCTGGCACAAATGAATCAACCATTCATCCAGACTTAATCAAATTCAACCAACCAACTGGAACAAACAAATCATTGTAACCAATACATAGATTTGAACCCGGAACACTTCATCATCATTCAGAACCATTTGTAACCTCAAAAACCATGCATCAGAATATATACACTACTTGGTTGAATCCAAACTGCATGTATACGCTACTTCCATTAATAAAACCTGCGTATACCTCCAAAACTACTGCAAATATAAACTTTTGAATCAAGTCTGTACCAACCAGCAATATACTAAACATCTACTGTCAACTTACAGAGCTTTACACAAGCAACAACAAAGATCACTTCTTCTCACCTATAAAATCAATCAATGAATACCAACCTCCTTATGCATTATGTTTTACGTTCAGATCTAAGAAGACTTCATTGACAGACAATAGTAAAACAACATCACTGATATGATAGATCAGTCATCCTTGAACATCAAGCTTTTCTTTTTCATACGCTACTTGGAAGAGTCGAACCAGTGTGTATACGCATCTTCACCAAAGCGAACTAGCATATAGATCTGCAAATACTTACTTATAACTTCACTGCAATTTTTGACTTCAGACATACCCAGATCATCACATATAAAGGATAAAACATGTGTTAGAAATCAGATCTAGCCCATCCACTACTAGACCACATAATGATAAGTCATTATGATCTTGATCCATTATTAGATCTCATCCATCATCAAATGCTCAGGTGCATATTTAGTCTAGATCAAGCAAAGCATCAGAAACCCAGAACATGCATATTTTATTTTGATATAACACTTCATAAGATATTCATTACTTGTGCCCTTAGCCCTTTGATCTTCTCCTCCTTATATACTTAGATCCTTTGTCAATATTGTTAGCGCTTGAAATTTCACCTCAGGCTGAGATAGGTAAACCTCAAGGCTACATCAAACCATTTAGCCTCATAGCTAGCCCTACGGGGTAGGAGAAGGCTCTCTCCGGTCTATCTCATAAAATCTTCAATAGATGAGATGACCAATAAGGTAACATTGATATTAGGCTAGTAAACTGATCAAAGAGTTTGATTTGGGGTTTTTAATAAAATGACGGGGTTTTTCTGGGCTGCATGGGCAAAGTAACAGCTTGAATAGAGAAATATAATGAATAACACAGATTATCGACTGAGGCAAGGTAGGCAAGAAATTTAACATCAAATTTAGATTAAATGGGATGGCAAGACTGGTGAGGAGCTAAGGAGGGCAAACAATACCTTTGAATCCTCCTTAAACAGTAGAAAACATTAAACATGAACAAACTTATAGGCAGAGCATACAATACTATGAATTCTACCTAAACACTTCATTTGTTCACTTAGAAATGATCATGTAGTGAAATGAAACATAACAGATCACATATGACACACAAAAAAAACATATGCTAAATTATCATACCACAGGAATCTCAGAAGTCAGAGCTGTATTTTCATTAAACTCTCTGCCAAAAACTGTACATGGTAAGCTCTCTATTCTCCAGCAGCTCTCAGCACTCAGAACTCTCTCTCTCCCCCTCTTTACAAATGATTTTTTTTAATAAATACATGCTGCTAACGGAAAAAACAAATCGACCCCCAAGACCAGGGATTTGTTTTTTCATTATTAATAAATGAAACTTAAAAAAAAAACAATCAGCGCTTCCTGAAGAGAGAATAGCGCTCCTTCCACTCGAATCTGTTGAATCTAGTGAATAGGTGGCATTACAGGTGTCACTCCCATTGCTAAAATAAACATAGGCAACCGAAATCTGGTTCAAGTTTGAATGTAATGAAGTAGTATAGAATTCTTATCTTTTTTCACTTAGGCCCTCAACAGGATAATAATGGTTTGGTGCGAGAATCCAGTGTAACAATTCTCTCTTCCACTTGCTGAGATGGAAAAAGCAGCTTGCTTGGAGCTGCAGGACCCTTTTAAAAACAAAACTCTTCAATATCCCGAACCAGGAACTCAGCTTCCTTTGATGTCATATTACCTGAAACACAGCATTCAAGAATGCCCGTGAAGTTATCCACGGGATAAAATCAGAAGATTATTTGCTTCAATATGGAGAAGGACCGCAAGGAATTCATTCCTTTGCCACATGCGATGATTTATCAGTAATGAACTGTAATATAAAGCCTGCTGATACGGCTGCTGAAATTTATAATTTAGGTACTCTTTTAAAACGTTTTCCAAATGCCTTGGCAATTATTTCTAGATCAACCTTCCACGGATCATGTAGTGATCTATAATTTTCAGGAATGTACCTTTCTCTACCATACAAATGTAAAGAGGCCCAATAGTTTTTGGAACCAAGATAACCTGGATCAATAAAAGTCTCGTCCATCTCTTAAGAAACTTCTCATTTAATTTGTCACTAAGCTCCCAAAATATTACAAAGTGACCTGGCTCAGTTGACAGATCAGCATAGCTTGTGAGCTCAACCAAACCCACATTTTTTCCTTTAAGAGCTCTGTGGCCTTATCAACAGATATTTGTAGATCTTTCTCGGTTGTCTTGTCAATATTGACTCTAAGGAAGAGGTTCCTTCGGTAAATGAATAGCAACTACGGACTCGAATTGTAAAAGCCGGTAACTCTCACGACATCAACAAGCCTGTACCTATAGAGCCCAGCAAATGTTGTCAAAACCGCTTCATATCGCTGACCAACCTTCACTTCACAGGTTTTGATTCTATATAATCAACAGTAGCTGCACTTTCACCTAATCTCGAGTTTCCCAGACGCAGATGAAGAGGAATGAATTCAAAATATCCAATATTGGGAACCACTGTGAAAATTGTATTTTCTGGTGAGGATGTGGGATCTATATTGGCACCAATCAACCTTTAGTAGACCCATATTCTGAAACCAACAATGGCAAATTAGCCCATGTTTCCCGCATAATGCCACTATGCGCATCTCCAACATAATTTGAGAAGTGGAGAATTTCCAAACAAACCTCCCAAAGCTCAAAAGGGACTGCATACTCATTATACGGCTGGGTAATACTTTTTATCTCTAGAGATATCTCTGTAGCCTTTTCCTTCACATTTTGTGCAAGAGCATCTTCAGCTACTATGTTCCTTGTAGGAAATGGGTCATTTAAAGGTGAGGTGTCACCTAGTCCCGCAATTTCAACCCTTGATGATATTCGTTCTAATCTTTCCTTAATTTTCATCTGGAAACGGAGTACAACAAGTTTTCCTTCCAAAAGATCCAACAATCCATTGTCACAATGGTCAACCATAGAGTTCACTGTGGCATGGGTACTGCACGCACTCCTTGCTTGCAATACAGCATTACTGAGATATTGATATCTTTGCTCTAGTGTCAACATTTCTCCACCTTCCATTTGCCTCCTTTCTGACAGTCTTAAGAGTACATGTGCTGCAAGCACATGTTGCCTTTTGTATACATAGTAACGAGCAAGAAGTTCCAGGTATTTGGCTTGCTCAAGATTCAAAGCTTGTCGTGTACGAGTAATGGATGAAGGAGCGGAAGGCATTGTTGATTTGATTATTTAAATTTCCAGACTTTGATTGCTTCCGACTTGCACTCTACAAGAAAGGTACCAGATCTGGTCCCGCAAGCTCCAGCAGTTCATTCTCAAGCCCAAGTTCAATTATTGTTCGATACAACTATTCATGAAAAGCTTGATCAGGCCATCGAACACTAAGTTGAATAATTTGGCGTATATATCGCTCTTGAGATGCTTGGTCAAGCAAAGGTCGGCTTGCAGTATGTCAGACAGGAGATCCAAACTCTCTATGAAGTCTTTTCTGACCAGGTTCACCTTTTAATGATAGAAGAGCATTCATCACAACCTCATAACACTGTTCTCTCTGGGAAAATGCAGCCCGTCGAAGATTCGGATCAATTTGTTCATTAATCGCATCCTCTGCATTATACTTGCTCATTGGCATAGCAAATTACACTAGCAATGATCATGCATTTATATCCACAATCCTGTGGCTCAACTACTATCAAAGGTTAAGCAACAAAGCCGCAGGCATATGCTTGTCAAGAGATAAAGTATGTCTTTCATTCCAGCGACAAATCTGAGCACCCAAATGTATGGATAATTGTATAACCAAAAGACAATTGTAACAAGACAGCTTCTAGACCAGATCAAACAAATGGACATGATTGCTGATGATGTTTTGTTGTCTTTTGTTTGTGCTTTTGCAGAGATAGGAGCTAAGGAAGATGTTGCCTTTTGAAGAGCTGGAGAATAAATTACATATTCTAAAACACCACATTTAATGATTTCTTCTTCAAAACAGGGTTTTGAAGAAGAATCAATCTCACACTGTCATAAGACGGAGTCTAACAAATACCTCAGACCAAAACCACTTAGGACCAATACCTTGGACCAAATACTTAGGGTTAATACCTTGTACCAAATACCTTGGACCAAAATACCTTGGACCAAATACCTAGGGTCAATACCTTGAACCAAATACCTCAAACCAAATACCTTGGACCAAATACCTCGAACCAAAACCTTGGTTTTCCAACATGCACGCGCTTTTCCTCCTGAGAGAGTGTGTGTATACGTATACGCTCTTTTTGTTTTGTGGACCAACGTGTATACATTGTTTTGACTAAGTGGACCTGCATATACTTCTTAAACTGCTTTACATCAACCTTTTCCTTTACATTCTTTATTTTGATCAATAGACCTAAGTTCCATCTTCCTATTCTTCTGTACCAATGTCCTGTTACTTCTAAATAGACCTGTTACACTGTAATTTACCATATTACTTTTGAAATGATTCCTTTGAACTGCCATGCATTCTGTCACATTTGATATCTCTCCTATAGATTCATCTAGTTACCATATACAAGTGAGTTGTTCTACTACAAGTGGGTTTCCATCAAGTAAAACACATGTATCATAATGCTAACAAACTCTGGAATTGGGTTTTGATCTTGTTTATGGTTTATTTGCAAGTCATGTTCATCTTCATCTATGATTTGTTCCTCATAAGATCCTTCTGATGTAAGGAAATCGGTTATATCAACATCATTATTAAACACTCTCCAATTTGTTATATTATCAGGGATGGATGGTCTAAAAATTAACTCTATAGAAAATATATCTAGGCTAAATTCCTCTGAAGGTATAATCTTAGATGCTACATTGGCAAGTAAATCAACACTCTCATTTTGTAATCTAGGGACTGAAGAAATGTTGAAAGCAGTGAAGTGTGAGGTAAGATTTTGGGCTAGGGATTGATAATGCTTCAGATGCCTAGACACACAATGGATTGTGTTTCTTACATGTTTAATAACTATTTCAGAGTCTCCATATACTTGCAAATACTTGACATCAAGGCCAATGGCTTTTTACAACCCTTGAATCAATGCTTCATATTCTGTAGTATTGTTAGTGCACTGAAATTCAAGCCTGCAGGCTAACATGGTTTTCTCTCCTTGCAGGTTGATCAAGATACATGCAACATCTGCACCATCTTCAGACTTGGAACCATCAAAATAAATAGTCCATAATAATGAATTATCTACAAGTTTATCAACTACATCAATACACTTGGAAGCACCTGTTTGCGAAATATTTTCTATCTGAGATACTACAACATTATCTGGAAAGGGAGATATTTTTGCATTAAAGGATCCCAAGAAGGACTCAACTGAGTAATTTATAATGATATTATGGGTAAAATCTATAGGTTCATAGCTTCCCTTGAGATCAGTGACTGTGTACTTCATGAATTTCTCACGATCTACTCTGATTTGGTTAGGCTTACCATTGTATGTTAACCACATATGAGACCAATCAATTGCAAAGTTCTGTTTAACTTTTAGGACCAATCCCTACTCAGAACTAAACCATAAAATTCAGGTATATCAGCCACTAGAATATAGATTATATGTGAAACTTTTGGATTAGAGGAAATACTGATTCAAACTAATATCATTTCTCCAAGTACCTCTACTTTTGTCCTGTCCAGTTGAACTATGTGTACAATAGATTTTTGAGGTGTAATATTTAATTTGGTGCACATAGTTCTTGGCATGATGTTTGAGGAGGCTCCTAAATCAACAAGGCAATTATGGGTGTTTGTGTTGAAAATATCACAAGTAAGAAGAAATGGAGGAGTATGAGAAAATATCTATCACCTATCAAAACTAGGTCTGTGGGATTTACTTTGTTTGAAGATGAAGGAGGTTTTCCCATATCTTTAGTAGCTTGCGTAACTACATTGGATGGTAAAGGAGCTACAGGAACTTCTTTTAATTCTATAAGTAAGATTTTATGTTATTGTTTGAGTTTAGTCAATTCATGCAATGAAATATTTGCTCTCGTCTTTTTCATATCTTCGACTATATTATATTCCACTACATCCGAGATTACTAAGGTTTTGAAAGAAGTTGGAGGATCTAATGGAATAGAATTAGTTTGAGTAGTCTTAGATTTTTTACTTACTGTCTTCTCCTTTACAGGAGTAGCAGCTTTCTATTTCTGATTTGTTGTAGACGTATCAGTAGATTTTTTACTTCTTGTAGTTACTGGTATAGCTTGTGCTTCCTCTTCGGTTGGAAGAATGAAGTCCCACATTCCATTTAGCTCAACTTCTTCTTTATTTTTTGCTTCTTCTTTATTTTTTGAGTTTTCTTCTGATTCTTGATCGGATTCAGCATTTGAAATAGTATTTGTTGGTTGGGATGTAGAAGAAGGATTTCTCTTGAATGGGCAAAATGTTTTCTTAGTAGCGGATGATTCTGCAACTTGTTTCTTGATTTCAACCATTTCATTTGACACGGTATTTAACACCTTTTGAAGGCCTTCAAGGTCGAAAGGGTCGTTTGGAGCTTTCTTTTTTGAATCTTCCTTGAATGTCACTTTCTTTGATTTCCTTTCTTCTATCTGTGACCTCTTTTCTAAGGCAATAATTCTTCTTTCTACAGACAATGCCTCTTTCATGTTTCTTGTGAGGGTAGCCTTATTAGATATATCTATGAAAATTGCAATATTAGAGGGAAGGGAGGATATGTACCTTTCTATTTGCACATCTACTGTAGGTCTAGAGGCAACTGGGATTTTATTTAGCAACTTGTTAAATCTGGAGTTGAAGTATTTGATCCTTTCATTTGAAATTTCTTTTGGGTTGTAAAGATCATTTATTAAAGATGCCATGGTTCTATCATCACCAAATTTTGCAAGAAATATTTCTTCAAAAGTGTCCCGGTTTCTTATTGAGCCTGCTGGAAGGGAAAAATACCAGGATCCTGCAGTTTCCTAGAAAGTATAAGGAAATAGTCTGATAACAACATCTTCATGTGAAACTCCATCAAGATTCATGGCTAACATAAAGTTATCTAGATGTTCTTCAGTACGAAGACCATCATCAAGATTATACTTAGGTAACCATTTTTTTGGGTTTGCTGGGAGAGCATTTGGATTAGCAACCAGTACAACACTAGGGTTTGCCCAAGCTTGAGCAGGTTGATTGGGCATAACTTGTGTTGAAGGTTACGAAGATGAGGAAGCAGATCGAGAAGTAGATGGTGATGGTGAAGAACTTACTACTGGACTAGTACTACTAGTAGCAACACTAATTGTCTGAGTCAAAAAATGGGTTTGTTGAGAAGAGGCAGATTGAGTAGAAGTAAATGGAGAAGTAAATGGAGGGAAAGGTGATGTGATCTCGCTGGTATCTGATTCAAATTTTGATGTGGCAAATTTCTTACGTCGTGAATGAATGGGAAACTCAAAAGGGGTTACTCCAAGCTTTTCACTTTGTAGTCGAGTTAATACACCAGTATCTCATAATAGGGAAGTGACACTTTCTTCAAAAGCTTCGGGTTTTTCAAGTTTCTCCGCATAAATGGATATCCATTCCAATTTCTGTATTAAGTAGTGAAATTTGGGAGACTCGAGAGTGTAATCTGAAGAAGTTGGCTGTCTTAATACTTCAGGAGACAAGGGAGATGTTTCTACAACTTCAGATTTCTGATCTATAGATTTTGAACGAGATCTAGAAGAGGTAGAAGTTGTGGATGGATTTTGACTTTTATGAACAATTTTTCAATTGATCTTTAGATTTATATGCCATTCATAGTCGGATATCCCTCCTTCTAGCACCAAAATGTTGAAGCCTCAAAATTCTGTTGCTCCAACATGGGGGATAACCACCCGATCCAAACCTTGAAGACAACTCCTTTTTTGTTTGATGTGTTGGCTCTGAATGGGGATGATGGGACCAGTTTCCCATAATGGGTTTGAAAATGAGAATGGGTGGTTTTTTAAGCGATTGCAATAAGAATAACGATAACTAAATGACCTATTCTAGCATGCAAATCTATGGTGACTTAATGTAATAAAAACCCAGCGTATTTTGTGCGATATGCGATCTAAAAAGATATATGTTTGGTATGTGATAATAAAGCTCATTCATGTATTAAACAGAGACAATAACATGTAAAAATAATTTATTTGAATAAATAGTTAGTCAAAGAAATGTATAAACTATATTGCATATATTTAATGATCATATATGAAAATAAATACTTTCAACTAGGCATCATAGAGTAGTGCAATTAACACATAACAGAAATAACATACTCCATGTATAATCATGAAAACAAAATGTTATCACTAATTTAATAAAATAGAACTAATCATACAAGATAAAAGTACCATATGTGTGAGGTTCTGCTCATTTGACTAGTGACATAGATCAGCTCCTTTGTTCAAATCAAATTATACTCCAAGCATACAGTAGTGCATCAACAAAGGAAAGTAGGTTCCATAATTTCATCAAGGCATTCACAAACTTACAGAAGTGCATTCTTTGCAAATGTTTTTGATAAAATTCTAGACCCTTCTCTAAATGCATGAGAAGGGTATAAATACTATCTAACTAAAGTTCAAAAATAGATTATACAAAATATCTGAGGAGGTTTCAAACAAAATTCCTCTTAACTAGAAACTAACTCTAAAAATAAAAGTGATTTGACAACTAGAGGTTATAAATATGTCTTTTTGTCTACCAGATTTTCCTTTAGGTCACATATATTGGCCATTGGTTTCACTTGAGGAGGTGCCCCGAATTGCTTTCTGACCTGTCCTGCAAAGATGACATCTGTAAGAGGTGGCAACAATTCAACATCATAATTTAGTTGCGAGGTTTGACAAGGAATTTCCAATATGCCTCCTAGTCATTCTTTGATAATTTTGTGATCGCCTCCCTTTGGATTTTCACCTTTGCCTTCCTTTTTTTATCCAAATCATTCAAATCTAGTAGTGACTTTGGGTTACCTTCTTTTATCAAGTTGGTGGTGTGCAAAGTGTGATTAAATACTTTTATTATATTTTTAGCCACTCCTGCTACTCTTGCTACTGTCAATTCTTCCTGCTTGATCCGCGCATCCCAATCTGTGAATAATATGTCTTTGTGTGTTTCTTTTATTTCTGGCAGATTCGCACTTCTTCCTTCTTTAGATTCTTCCCATTCAATGTAGTCAAAGATCTTAGTATTTAAGTCATTGAACTCGGTTCTCTGATCAATTGCCTTATTTGTTATTTGATCACTGGTAATTAGATAAGGGGTGATATGGGACATTCACTGGCAGAATAGATCTTGTTGTTTTGACATAATGGAGTTTAGCTCCAATGCCTCTTTGATGAATTCATCGACAATAGGGAAATATTTATATCTCACTATAGCCTCTTGCAACTCTTGGATTTGTGTGTTCTTTGCAAAGATATCTACTTCATGGCTTATCCTAAGCACTTCCATACTCTGCTGCAAATGGGCTATTTGTTCAGCGGCTTGCTTGTTCATATTTGCTTTCTCAATTTCCAGTTGTTGCTCAAGTTGTGCTATCCTTTCTTCCCTTTCCCTTAACAAAATAGATACTTCATTGGCTTTATCCATGGTTGTAGTAGCATATGCCCCTGTAAATTGTGGCAACCTGGTTAAATTTTCAACTGGGTTGGAAGGAATATCCCTCCAGACTATATCCATTGGTACATTCCCTAGTGGGATTTCAAGTGTTTGTACTCTTCTCCTTTTCCTCTGTCTTCTTACTACAACCTTATGCAGTGGGATATAGAATACATCTAAAGGAGGTATTTCTGTAACCTTTAGGATAATTTCAGATGTTGGAAATGTAGAAATGATTTCTGTATTCTGCGAACTTGTCCCTTGCTCATTCATTGGCTCCGACTCTGAAATTTTCTAAGTTTTCTGTGGAGTATGATATTCTATGGTTTCTGGGACATTTGTTGTCTTGGGAGTATCCTGGAGATTTTTATTAAACTGGTTCCGTTCCTACTCCAAATTACTGCTTTTTCCTTTGGGCCTTGTATCCTCAGTTACGTCACTTATGACCTGTTTTTCAGCTGACATTCTACTGGATTCCGCTATAGTCTTTATTTCTTGTTTCTTCCTTGTATCCTGGGTTGTATTCACCTGAGATTCTCTATGAGAATTTGGTCCTTTGCTATTAATAGTTACATTAGGCGTATGTTTTTCATCAGCTCTTAAAAAATGCGATGGGATTGTTTCGAGCCTCTGATTTCTAAATTCCTCAAACCTTCAAAGTCACCAGGATTCAAATTTGCCTTTGCCCAATCGAATGCTTGTTCGAATGATTCAGTTGATTGTAAAATATCTTCGAATTCATGAGATTCATGGACATAGGGTTTGACCTTTAATGTTGTAGTAACATTTTGTGCTACTTTTTCTAGGTCAAATTGCCTCTTTGGCGGAGTATGGAGCCTGAGGCTCTCTAAATTTAGTAATTCTCTGTTTGCATGGTTGAAGTTTGCCAACGAAAAATAACCACACTGGATGGGAAAGGGTGGCCATAATGATTTTTTTCTATCTTTCAAGGTCTTGGTTAAGCCCTTCCCAATAGTTTGGTGAGCTATTTCTATAGCTAACAGCTTGTCGGAGACATACAAAGGGAGTACATGCGGGTCTATTGTACTGTTGTAAACTCTTATATATGTAAACCATTATTCAGCAAAGTACTTGCCTACTAAGAGAAGATCTATATCGACTTTTTTAGAAAATCTAGGGGCTTTCTTATCAAAAATCAATTGATGTAATGGTAGAATAACACCATGGAATATCTTGTAAAAATGGGGTATAAAATGGGATTCCCACATCTTTTTGTGTCTGATATGGATGGGGTAGGGTTCTTGTAGAGTCCATTTCCAACCCATGATTGGAAACTTAGTATAGAAACATATGGCATCCATGATATAGGCACTCAAATAAAATGGAGGAAGGTTCTCTATGGAGGTGGATCTCTTTTGACGATATTCAAAAATAGCAATAGCTAGGTTATCGGATAAGATAGTGGTCCAATTCAATGGGAATTGACACAAGCATCGATTAAAGGCATCCATTCTATAGAGAACTTGGTATTATTAGGAAATCCATATAATATACATAACATAGAAGATGCATAGTTACGGGGATTTGCTAAAGAAGTTATGGGCTACATACCTGTCTTATCATATTTGAATTTGTTCTCTAGGACTCTCCAGCCTTGAATCATCTTGAAGGGTTCTTCATTCTTCTTTGTGAACTTGGCCAATAATGATTTGTCATATATATCCTGAGGCTCAGGAAGATGATACATTTGTTTCAAGTCTTCATCTTTGAATGATCCCATCTGCTCCATCTTTGAGTTCTTGAATTCTCTGTCTTCAATATTGAGATTTTCCACCACCCATCTAACCATATATGTGTATGGTAGTATCTTGGATCTTGCTCCTATTATATTAAGAAAATAGAAAGCAGCGTCCTTAAATTGAACTCATGAGGGTTTTATTGAGTCTATTGTTGCCTTGGTGACAGTAATTTTAGGTCGTTCATCTTCAAGTTTGTTGTAGATGACTTCCCATGTCGTTGCTCCTCCATCGACACTGCAAACTGTATCAACAAATATGGGTGACATTTATAAAACCTTGGACTCTGAAATTCTCTGTTGTTTCTGCTTTTGCATTACCTTCCATAATGACATCTCTTTTGAAGCTTTCCTGAAATGAAAGAGAGATATATTAATGCACAGAATAGAGGGAAATTAAGGTTGGGAGCTCTTTGAAATGACTTTGAATCGTGGAAAGATTTTGAATGCGATTTTTGTGTTAACTAGCCATAACTTGAAAACATCAATTTCTCTCCTCGAGTTGCTAAACATTAATTACTCTATCAAACCACTTAATATTTTATTAAAATTTAGTAACTTCCCACGCTTCATGGCTTATTTTCTGCATCGCGACTTTAAAACGTTGCAATATAGCGTTACCCGGAGACAATGCAAAATATGATTGTGAAAATCGCAATATCACATTTTGTAAATTTTTAAGGAGTGACACAATGGCATGCTTTTTTCATTTGTGACTTGCGAAGTGCGATCATGTGTTCTTAAAGTGTTGTGACCGAAAAATCGCAGCGGGGGCTTTATCGCATATCGCATTTCAGGATTTTCTTTAGGATATTTATAATTGTCACATGGAAAACTGTGAAATGAGAATTGTGATAAAATTTCTAAGTATGGGTTGTCTTCTAAAGGTTTTAAGCCAATTTGTAGAGTTAGCATTTATTTTCAAAGGCTAAAAATTTAAAAGGGTCCCCATTTATATGTCAAATATTAACTATTACTTTGTATAAATGGGGGGGTTGTTACATTGTACAACAGGCTCATCATGGCAATCCTTCAGGATGTCATAAATTTTATCCTCACGAATGCATCTACATATACACATATTAGACCCTATGTGAAAAAGGTATCCACCAATCCAAGAAAAATGGGTGTTGTGCTGAACAATTTGTTTCCTTTCCTTTGTTGTCAAGTGTCTAAGCAGCTTTCCTACAGCCATATAGTTTGCTACATTTGCATACCATCGCATTTTGATTGCTACGAAAAACAAATGTTCCTTTGAAAATTGGTCGTCCACCATCAATGGGTCATTTATCTTTGAACCTCGAGACAGAAAATCAGCGACTATGTTTTCCTTCCCTAGATGATCTTTGATGGTGATATCAAACTCCTACAAAAGAAATAACCAACGAGTCACTCAACCATTCGTAATAGGTTTCTTGGCTAAGTACCTAATGGAGGAATGATCAGTATATAGAAAAACTTGATAGCCAATTATATAATGTCTAAATTTTTTTATGGCATAAATGACATCTAAGAATTCCTTTTTTGTCACTGTATAATTAATTTCGCAGCAGTAATATTTTTGTTGATATAGTATATAGCATAAGGTTTTTTTCCCTCCTCTTGGCAGAGGACAACACCTATTGTTGCATCTGATGTGTTTGTGGAGATGTGAAATGGCAGCTCCCAGTTAGGTCCACGTAATATTGGTGTCGTCGAAACTATTTTCTTTAAATATACAAAAGTTGCGTCACATTTGTCAGACCATTTAAAGTCAACATTCCAAGTTAAAGCATATAAAGGCGCAACAATTTGTGAATTTTTTTATAAAACTGAGATAATAGCCTGCATATCCAAGGAAGATATGTACCTCCATCTGAGTACAAGGTGTAGGTAGTAAAATAATTACTTGTATCTTTGTTGGATCTACCTATATCCCTGCTGCAAAAATGTAATGTCCCAAGATTATGCCTTCTGTCATCATCATGTGACACTTGATATTTCTTAAACACAACCTGGTAGCGATGCATCGTTCCAAAACCTTCTCTAATGTTTGTAGCGCTTGATCAAATTCATCCCCATACGGGGTAAAGTCATCCATGTAAACTTCAAGCCCTTCATTTATTAGGTCAGAAAAAATGTTGATTATGGATCTTTTAAATGCAGCTGGGGCATTGCATAAGCCAAATGGTAATACTCTGTAAGCAAATGTACCCCACATACAGGTGAAGGTTGTTTTGTCTTAGTCTTTAGGGGTGATTTGAATCTGATTGTAGCCACTGAAGCCGTCTAGAAAGGAAAAGAATTGCTTCCCTACCAGAGTATCAAGGACTTGATCAATAAATGGAAGTGGGAAGTGATCTTTCTGTGTTGCCTTGTTCAATTCCCGATAGTCCACACAGATATTCCACTTCCCATTTTTCTTAGGGACAACTACCAATGGAGAGACCCATTTTGTATCCAAAATGGGATAAATGGAATTCACGTCCAACAGATTTTGTAGCTCTTCTTTCACAATGTCTTTGAGATGCGGATTCAATCTTCGTTGAGGTTGCCAGATAGGATGAGCATCATTTTCAGTGTAGATATGATTCCTACATAACTGTGGGTCTATGCCCTTCATGTCAACATAGTCCCAGGAAAAATCCCCTTTATATTTTTGTAGGACCTGAATGATATTTTGTTGTTGGTCATTGCCCAGGATATCATTAATGTTTAAAACCTTTCCTGGTTTGATTTCAACTTGCTGTTATGAATAGCAGTTGTCTGGATATGCTGATCATCAGTATCTTTCAAAGGGGCTTCCAAGGCTTCATTATCAAGAATTGCTTTAACATTTGACATTTTACATTGTTCACATTGGCTGGTTGATTGATAAAGTTGTTGATAACATCATCTTCAGTCTGATCCTTGAATTCACGTGCCTCTGCTACTGTAAGTGGTGAACGAATGCTTTCTTCCAAGTATGCGGGTGGTTGTTTACATATTTTTACAATGGGCAAACTTGGTTTGGTAGGAGGATATAAAACAAGATTTTTTACAGCATCCCTTTTAGCAGTAGTCATGCTTCCCTCTCATAAGCCTATATAAGCATCTGTTATTGCCAAACAAGGTTGGCCCAAAATCAGAGGGTGCCCATCCAATTAGCTCCTTGGGTTTATAACAAGAAAATATACTAGATAATCCCTTTAATCAACAGAAACCGTAATATCCTATAAAGTCCCCTCTGGCCTTACCACCGAACGATCAGCAAGTTCTAGCAGGGTGGTGGTTGGTTCCAGAGCTGTAATACCGAGTGCCTGACAGGTTTCTGTTGTTAATATATTAATGGTTGCACCCAGATCAACTAGTGTGCTTGAAAAGGAGCGGCCATATATTTTAACTTTAACTATGGGATTCCCAGGATCTTCATATTTTACCAGAGTTTTGCCTCCCAAGAATAAATCAGATAAGGTCCCTACAACATGAATGGTGGGTGAATTTTTTGCCTTCCCCACAGGCTTCTTTACACATAGCTCTTTAATCGTTTTATCATAAATAGGGATATCTTGGATGGCCTACAGGAGAGGAATTTCAATACAAAGAATTTTTAGTTCCCCTACAAGGTCAAAATCTGGATAAACAATTGGTTTAAGTATTGTCAACCTTTCGGGGGACGGGGTAGAAGTAACTATGAGTTTCTCAAGATTTTTATGTTGATCTATATCTTCTCCTTGTTTTATTTTTGTGTCAATTACAATTGATGGTATATGTAAAGATGGGGTTTCCAACTCAATTGATGGCTAGTCTATGTTTTCCCCAGGGGTGACGATACGTCTTGACCTCAATATAATTTCATTACATTCTTTTTGTTCAATCTCATAGTCTGAGATTTCAACAATTTGCACCTGTTGAACAGGTCTGTTATTGGGATTTGGATTCAGTTGAGTTGAAAATTGAGGACGTAGAAGAGGCTGAGGATTTTGTTGTAATGCAAGTTGAGGTTAAGAACCTATCCCCATAGGTGTATTGGATATCCCCAAATTTCACTGCCAATTCAGAGCCCAGTTTGGATTTTGAGAAGCAGAGGCAGGCCACTGGGATGGATATGGATTACCTTGCCAAACAAAGGAGAATTTGGTCAGCCATTGCCCAGAAAGAACTGAGTTGGCCAAGGTGTCATAGGGAATGGTTGGGATTTCCAATTCAAGTAAGGTGACTGGCCTTGCCATGCTGCCCCGAGGTTCGATTGCTGATTAAATGGTGAAGAAGGAAAGCATTGGGATGTGTCTTGTGACATACCTGTAGTTTTGGCCTGCCACTGTCGATACTAGTTCATTAAGTATAATGGCTCTGTCTCTTCTTTTGCTTCTTTGAAAATTGCTTTCAGCCTTGGAAGTGATGGACATTGTTCAGATGTGTGATCCTTGGTACAAATGTTGCATGTCTAGACCATGTCCAATGGACACTCCAGTTGGTTGTGCTTCTTCCGGAAACGTGGGCAAAAAATGGCCAAATTATCTTCTGCCAAGGCTTGTTTCTATTTAGCTTGCAGGATGTCCAACTGTGTTGTAAGGGTGCCCAGGATTTCTGTTTTGAAGTCTTCTAGGAGGTTGTTGATTTCCATTCTTGTTACGCCTTCACTGTGTGGTTTGCTTCCTTTGGTCATAGGATCTCGATTTTCTGACCCTATACGTGTGCTACCTCGTGAACACCTGATACACAAGTGAATGATTTCATCAGAATATTCTTGAGAAATATCTCCTTTCCCCATCAAATTTAGAGTTTCTATCCATTCTTCTTTCATTCCCTTAATTAAGATATCTCTCAGGACTTCTTTTGGTAAAGTGGTGAGAGGGGATCTCTGCAAATTATAGTGAAACAGTTCAACATATTCTGCTAGAGTTTCATTATCCTTTGCAGCCATCTTAAAGATTTCATATTTGAATTCCCTAGTCTTGCAAAAGTCCTGGTATCAAGAGTTAATAGTACATCCACCTAGACCCATGAACCACCTCAAAGCTGCTCCTTTTAGCGTAGAAGGGAACAATTTTAGTTTTTGAAGGTCATTGGTATAGTCATATCCTCTGCAAAGGACATCAAACTTGAATGAGAAGGCATTTGGATCCTCTATGATCATCCCATGAAACGTTGGGATGCTTTGCAAGGAAATAGCTTTCATCAGGGCATTGGCCACTTGGTCGACTATGGGGTATTCCAATGTCGAAGTCTAACCTTAAGGTGGTAGATTCGCCATTTGGTCAAAAAAGTGCCAATATCCTTCAGGGATTTCAGGGGTGTTATTTGAGTAAGCGAAGGATTCACAATCCAAGTTGGTTTTGCGGCACTGCCTAAATCTAGGATCACAGGAGATCCTTGTTAGGATAGTTGAGGCCCTGCGTTAGCAGTTCCACCGGTTTCTCCCTCTCCTTCTCTAAAGTTGCACGATTTTCCCTCTTGTAGAGGATCAGAATGTAAATTTGTTGTAACCTAAGAACTCTGTTCAGATCCTCCAATTTGGCTATGAATCTCAGCGCAGGCTGCAGATGGTGAGCCTGCTACCTAAGGGATTACAGTAGGGATTTTTCCAGAGATAGCCTGGAATCCTATTGATGCTTGAGACTTTGCTTTTCTTACGATTTCATCTATAAAAGTTGTTCTCCCAAGGCTCACCGATCCATTGGGTTTTGTGGATTTAGGTGGGGGCTTCTAATCTTTTTCTATATTTTTATTCCTAGTCATTCATTAAAAAAAAACTATTTCTATTTAACCTCTATGCTTTTGCTGAAAAATGGGCTAATGAGCAAGAATTTTACTTGCTAGTCACGCAGGTTCTTACCTCTCATTTTTAAAACCCAATTCTCTTACAACAAGATAAAAGGAAATCACTTTGAAACACTCTCCCCAGAAATGGCACAAAAATGTTGGCGCACTAAGATGTCTTATTACAAGCATTCATTATCAACCCAGGGCAAGCCTTTTTATTTCAAGAGTGTCAGCACTATATATGCAGTGAATTCAAAGGTCAATTTATGTTGGAACAGTTACAATTGCTAATGACTATTTCTCTAAATTCAATCCAAACACTTCTAAAAGGAATTCAAAACACACTTTCAAAGCTACTTAGTCTATTCTACAAGCAATTGAATCAGAATGAAAATAGAAAGAATCACACTTGACAATCTAACTTGTATTGAAACTAACTCATTTAAGATGAAGGAAAGCTATGATAATTGAATAGAAAATAACCATATAAACATCTCATGGAAAGCAATCACTCTAGCTTTGAAATCTATGATAGCGTTACCTTAGAATGAATAACAATCTAGAATTAACATAACCAATTCAATAAAGAGCATCACGCATATGTAATCACATAGCTAAATCTCGAATCTTGATCGAATAGCAAACGCAAATCAGAATCATCAATCCTCACAGTGATCAGAATGATACTAACTTTGCAAACTAACAATAATAAACAGTGAAGAATAAACATAAATGATTATAGCACAATTGAAGTAGTAGATCTTCTATTGACTGAGCCCAAAGTCTCCAGAAGTCCCCGATGTTATATACTCATAATTCGATTATGAATTAAACACAATCTTCTTCATTAAAATCAATAACAAAGTTAGAGCATCACCGAGATGAAAGTATTATATGTCCAAAAAGAATGGTTACAATCTGTGAATTCTTAAACTAGATGTTCATTTTGGAAAAGTAAATAGATACAATTGAACCCTTAGGATCAGGGGATCCCGAGGATTTTGCAACACTTGAATTGATTTCATCATAAAATAGCTTCGATCCTCTTGGTCTTCTGTTTTCCTCCATGCTTAGGACGTTGTCTCTTTTCCTTTACTGGCTGATATTGTTTTGTCAATTGAACAATAATCGTCCAATCCGCGTCCCTACATATAAAGATAGTGAAAGTCATTTTTCTATACCCAAATTTATCTAATTTGCTACTAATTGATTTTACCCATATTCTGTTGTTGTTTCCTCTATTTTTATCCATAAAACGAAGATAAACATGTGAAGGCAAATGCCTAATTAGGCTATTTACGAGGAAAAAATATACCTTTTCCTCGACCCAACAGAAACCAAAGATGAAACAACGAATAAGATACTTATCTCTTGTTGAAATGGTGGAGGATCCCTCTTAATATAATATTTGAGGGATACCTACAACTTATCAAAAATTCAAAAATGTTCTAACAAGACATGTTAGACCTATAAACTCTAGAAATAGAAATATAAAGGAAAACAATTCAAAACAAAAATAAAATACTAAGAGGGATATCTGAGAGAGAGAGGAATTAGTAGTATAACTCCTTGACTTCTTATTCTTCAGTGTTTTTCTTCTTAGATGGACCTTCATTAGCAAAATTTTCATGTTCTCTCTCTCCTTATTTCTTGGATTCTTTGGATAATGGTTTTGCAGTGACCCATCTTGTGACAATTGTAGCATTCAATCTTAGATAGGTCCAATTTCTTCTTTGGTCATTCGAAATTTTTGAAGGTTCCCTTCTTCTTGTAATGAGAAGAATAGGCATTCAAGGTGTTCTTTTCTTCCCCTTATTGATGTTTACTAATAATACTCTGACTTCTTCTTGACTACATGCATTCCACATTTGTTCAAATGTTGGAGTATCCTTCCTACTGTTAAGTCTTGATGCAAAGCCACTCCAAGATTTTGGTATTCCTATAAGGGGGGTAATTACGAGCTCCTTTTCTGGGAAAACTTCATCTATTTCTTGGCGATCATCTCTGATTCTAGATATCCTTATAGAATATGATGAAATGGTATCATCATTTGTCATCTTAACAATTCTTATTTATTTCTTGAGGCTTTCGATTTGACGAATGTTCTTGATTGTAAATAACTTGGATAGATTCCCATACATTTCTTGAGCAAAATTTATGTTGGATATGTATGGACTTAGGTTATCCTTAACTCCATACACTAGAAGGTCCATAGCCAATATTTCAATTTCTCTCAACTTTTCTTTTTCTGCTTCACTTGATTCATTTGTAGGATTCTTGAATTTTCCTTGAACGAGATCCAAAATTTTGTTATTTTCGAGAATGAGATCTATCATATTTTCTCTAGGCCCTGTAGTTGGAGGCTCTTCGTAATTTGTTTTCTCCATTCATTGGGATTGACATAGTTCCTATAGATAGTAGGATTTTCACTATATATGATCCCCTTGAACTTTCCTTGATCTCTTTTTCCTCAATGGATCTTTAACCTACTTTTTTCTTCCTTATTTACTTCAAGTCTAATACAATGTTAGAAAATCATAAAGGTAGACATATTTTCTCTTGTTGATAATTGTTGTGAAGACAAATCCTCTCTATGGACAAAGGTGATCCCTCTAGCCCAATGAGTGGGTCTAACAACAAAGTAAACAAACTAACATACACTTTCCTAGCTTATATACGACAAATGCAGGAGGAAGGAGGAACCTACCTCGTTCTGATGCTAATCGCTCAATCCTTAGAGGTGGCATTGGATATTTTGCTCCAAGCCTCGCTCCTTAGCTGTTTTTCACATTCGAGAACCTGCAGGGAAGATGAAAGTACTATGCAAGATACGAGAACATATATAGCATACATCAAACATAAAATACTTAAGAGATCAAGGAACATTAAGCTAATAGCATAAACATTTACACAATTATGGAAAGTGAACATCAGATGTATATATTAAGAAATTAAAAATGGAAGCATACAACCTATGCCTTGATGTTGGAGACCTCCTTTTGGTGGATGTCCAAGTCCAAGCTATAGGTTTTAACCCCGTACAGAAATTACCTGCATATGAATTTTAAGAGCAAAAAATAAACAATGAGAGAGCATAACACATAAAACACATATACACAGAGAATTTTCCCTAGATCCCAAAACTGGGACTACCAGCTTGATTTTTCATTATGTTCCTTTCAATGTTACAATACATATTTATACCATGGACCGAAAACCATCGCGTCCAAAACCATGGACCGAAAACCATCACGTCCAAAACCATGTGTGAAAACCATGCACAAAACCATAGGTAGGTTCGCCCAACCTAATATAGGGTCCAAAAAAAAAAAAAATCCACGAGGCACTGCCCCAGACCTCGTAGAGGGGGGCCACCCGGCCCCCCTATGACCCCCCCATTGCACAATCAATACAACGAAGGGGGGGCTCTGCCCACCCTCTAACTCCCCAGTTAACTGCATAGGCTAGTCATGGAAAGAATATAACACAACCCAACATTCTCCCACATGTTGTTTTCTTTCCACAGGGGGCCACAAGAGAGCTTAGTCATTTATCCAGCCCTGTAATGCCCATTGTTTCTCTACACCAAGAGAACTTTTCAGAGCTCACAGATTTTGTTAATGCATCTGCAATATTCTTCAAAGTGTCCACCTTTACTAGCAACACCTTTATGTCTTCTATCATATCCCTCATAAAGTGATACTAAACATTAATGTGCTTTGTCTTTGAATGGTAAGCAGTGTTCTTTGCCAAGAAAATTACACTTTGGTTGTCACAATCTATCCTTATAGCTCCATGTACTAACCCCATACTTGAACACAATCTCTGAAACCAAACTACTTCCTTGTTTGCATGAGTGGTTTCCATGTATTCTACCTTTGTTGTTGATAGCGCCACTATAGATTGTTTCTTACTTATCCAACTTACTGCACCTCCAAATAGGTTAAACACATACCCACTGGTAGATCTTCTCTGATCCAGATCTCCAGCCCAATATACATCAACAAAGCCACGGATATTCAAAACTCTGTCCAATCCTGGTCTTCCTTGATAGAACAAACCATAATCACTAGTTCCATGCAAATACCTGAAAACCCACTTCACTATTATCCAATGCTCCTTCCCTGGTTTTGACATAAACCTACTCAATTCTCCCATTGCATGTGCAATGTCTGGTCTAGTTGATGAGCCCCAAAATTGGTAACTTGTTCGGCTCATTTGGCCTAATTATCCCTGTTCAGTCCTTGTTCAAATCCTTCATTTTCCATAGCTTATGCATTATTTTCAGTATGTTTATGTCATTTGTACGAATAAGGGTAGTCACTCTTCCTAGGTGGCTAACACGTGCTTATTTCAGGTTTTTTAACACATGTTGGAGCAAAATCGAGCAATCATGGGCTAAAAGACAGCCAAGCCTAAGGTGAGGATTCATAGGGGGTTGTCTATGGCATTAAATAACCCTTCCTCGGGATCTTCACCCCCAACTCCGAGCTCCAAAGACCACCAAAACCGAATCTAGAAGGCAGCCAAGCAGATTTTAGAAGGGATTGTCTAACTCACAGTTTGGACAGCCCAGTTCCACAGATTGAGGAAGCCAGCTAGGTCCCTCGTGATGTATAAATGTTGAGGCCTCAACCTTCGTAAGGGACTTTTGAAATCATTGTGTATTTTGCACCTTAGTGCTGCTAGTTTTACTTTGTTCTTTTGTAGCCATTTTTGGCATCACTCTTATGATTATTTTTTTATAATGAGAAGCAGTTCAATTTTATATCAAATCTGAGTTTTCCATAAGAGCCATAGCTCTCAGGGTTGGGCCCAACCTGAGAGCCTAGGGCCTCCTTTCTGTACTGTTACCTTTCCTTTATGCATCATTGTTTCCCTTTATGCATTTGAACGTATTTCTGTTAGGCAGATTTAGTTATGTTGCTTGGATAGATCATTGTTTATGAATGAAATTGCTTCAGGTGTTTTGGTAGGATAATAACAGAAAAAGCTTGAAAGAAAATGGACAACCACACTCTCAGTTTCACCTCATCCTTATTGGATCAGGGGCTAGAATTGAAGAAACAGTGTTGCCCCAACAAAAACACTAGTTTGCTTGACCATGCAATCCTTAGTGTATTGTTTTCCTTTACAGAAGTTAGTTATGAGTTTAGAGCTCTGAAATGTTTCTCTGCATAGTTGATGTACATGGTTTTTTCTCCAATACAACTATTGTTCCTTCATGCTTTTGATAGGTAGACTAGATTAGCTCACGTTTTGATCATTTGCAAGACTTTGTTGATTTGTTCGAAGTACACCGTGCAGGGCATCTCCTCCACTCTTTCATCCACCCAAAGTATCATCTGAGCCACCTGTTCCATCTCCTAGCTGAGTTCCTCGTCTCCCATCTATCCTTTTTTTTTCCACGTAACCCTACCTTCTTGCTCAATCATTGCCTTAGCCTTCTTCAAGCCAATTCAGCCTTCTACACCTTCTCACCACTCCATCCACCAGTCCCTAGGCCACTTTAGACCCCTATCCTACCTCTAGATCCATCCATGCATCTTCCCTCACTCACCCATCCTCTAAAAACCAATTTTCAAACATCCTGTAGAAATTTCTGAACATCCTGTAGAAATTCTTGAACATCCTGTAGAACCCCTGCAGACTTCCTGTAGAAGCTCACAAATGAGTTTTCTTGATAGCCAAACTTTGTGAAACTCTCTAGAAGGGTGTAAGGGACTCCTTAGACCCTCTCTGAACCTTTCCAACCTTTTCCAAGCATTTCTCCTCCTTGATCCGCCCCTGCACAGTAAATCACAGTTCAAGCATATGCATGATGAAATTAACAACTTAATCAAAAATACAAAAAGATGTTTTCTTAAGACAAAGGTAGTCTAAACACATGTATTTTACCTTCATAGAAGTAATGGCATCTCTTTCAGTAGTTTGCATTCTCATCTTTGCATCAGTAGGACTAACTGGCAGAATTAGGGTTTGCTAGGGTTTGCGCTTTCCATCAGTTTTTCAATCTCTTTTCGCAAGTAGATTAGCTTCCTTCGAGTTAGCTTTCATCCATCAATTAGAAAGCTTCTTCTAAGAGCTCATAGAAGTTGGCTAAATCCCCTAACGGACTTGTGCCAGCTGACCAAGTGACAGCTGCAGCAAGAGCTAGTACTTGTGCATACAGCACCGTCGCTTCCAAGTTTGTTACGAACAACCGGGTTGATAAAAGTAAAGAAGG
>APFE031655171.1:68397-140516 GCA_000404065.3 Pinus taeda
AAACTTTCAAATATACATATACAAGTAAACACAAACCTTCAGGGTCCTCGTTCATTCGAATGTTGCTTGTATCATCAACTTATCCATATACAATTTTGTCGAAAGATTTATTCTTCTTCTTTTATTTATTTAGCAACACCAAATACATCCTCAATATTTCTCAAATCCTTTTCATGAACATTCATCTATAGTTCTTTTGCTTAATTCAAAGTATTCATTGTCATAATGTTCCCTACCTCTCAATTGTGGAGATATACCCTTTCTTCTATCAACAACTTCGCAGTATTAGAAAAAATTTATTCTTTCTTATGGCATCAAGGTCATCTTGATCAACATCTTTCATATAACTTCCTTTATCGAACATCTTCATCATCTTGAAGATTTTGTACCTGTAAAACTTTAATAACAAGTACAACCAAATACAAACATACAGAAGCATGAAGTTATCTATAGAAAAATTATGTAAATAAAATGGAAGCATCAAAACATTCAAATTTTAGACATCAAAAAACCTAAACCTACTTAGGTTTATAGAAAGTTACATATCGTTTTGCTAGGGTTTTGTCACAAACCCTAGACTACAGAATCAAGACTCAAAGCAACTCAATCAAAAAACTAGTCTCATTCTATCTAGGGCCTCAATATTACTTTTAGAGATATATGACAGACTATGTTATCATTTACTGCAAACCCTCAATTCCATCTTCAAGACCCAAAGCCTTAGATATCAATAATTCAATCAAATAGCAATTCTACCATGCATCTAAGGTTTCAACAATTTTTAGAATTTACATGCCAGAAACTACTAGGGTTTGTTGCAAACCCTATATATTATCATCAAAACTTAATCATATCAATAATCTAAAACAATATCATCATGCCATAGAATATTATTCTCTACTATATTTTTGTTGCAAACCCTAGATTTAGAAAACTAAAATATGAGCATTAACAATTAATTTAGCATTCTTGCATATATATATCTAGGATTTCATGCACTAGCATTTTATATTCATATGTACTAGGTAAATCTATGATACAAACATCAATACATCAAAGTTAGATATACAACAAGTTCATTCAGACTAGGGTTTCGGTCATATATACCAATATACACCTAGGGTTTTGATCTTGGGACCTTACTATAATTATTACAAGGGTTTTGCTCATAAACCCTAATACATCAAACCCTAAATATCTAGGGTTCCAATTTACAAAAAACCCTAAAGGACTAGGCTTTCTATCATAACAACACCAAAACTCTAAATATAAAATGAATAGGTTTTCTAGATTTCATCAACAACTCTAAATAGATTAAGGTTTCATAATCAATATTGACACACCCTTAAGTTAGGGTTTTACAGTGAGCCTTTTTAGGGTTCCAAAAGAATGATAATATAATGAGGCTATATTCAATCTAATGATTAATAACCCTATCAAGAGTATTTGTGATTCAAAACCCTAGACATAACAATGTTAGTAATGTACAACAAAATTTTAAAAGAGAATGAACATACCTTTTACATGAAGAGAAATTTATAACAAAACTTATAGTCTAATACATACCTTAAGTTGTTCCTTAACAAACCTTGTAGGACATAAATTCTTGAGGTGATTCCTTTGCAATAGATCTTCTTCCATGACTCAAGTTTGTCCTTTGAAGTCTTCCCCATAACCATTGTGTATTATGCAATCGTTTCCTACCAAGGAACATGTAAAGAAAACTTTATTAGAATATAATACAAATAGATCCTGATATGAAATGGAAACCAAACATGAAAAGATGAAAAAAATAATAAGATACTTATCTCTTTTTTAAATGGTGGAGGCTCCCTCTTAATCCATTATTTGAGAGATACCTACAACTTATCAAAAATTCAAAAATGTTATAACAAGACATGTTAGACCTATAAACTCTAGAAATCAAAATATAAATGAAAACAATTCACAACAAAAAGATTAAGAGGGCTATGTGAGAGAGAGAGGACTTAGTAGTATAAGTCTTTGACTTCTTATTCTTCGGTCTTTTTCTTCTGAGGTGGATATTCATTAGCAACATTTGCATGTTCCCTCTCTAACTTCTTATTTCTTGGATTCTTTGGACAATGGTTTTGTAGTGACCTATCTTTTGACAGTTGTAACGTTTAATCTTAGATAGGTCCACTTTCTTCCTTTGTCCTTTGAACTTTTTGAAGGTTCCCTTCTTCTTGTGATGAGCATAATAGGTATTTGAGGTGTTTTTTTCTTCCTCCTTCTTGTTGTTTACTAACAATATTTTGGCTTCTTCTTAACTATATGTATTCCACATTTGTTCAAATGTTGGAGTATCCTTCCTACTGTTAAATCCTAATGCAAAGTCAGTCCAAGATTTTGTATTCCTAGAAGGGTCGTAATTACGAGCTCCTTTTCTAGGACAAATTCATATATTGCTTGGATTTCATCTCTGATTCTAGATATCCTTATAAAATATGATGAAATGGTATCATTATTTGTCGTCTTAACAGTTCTTAATTCATTTTCAAGGCTTTCTATTTGACCAATGTTCTTGATTGTAAATAACTTGGATATAGCCTCATACATTTCTTGAGAGGAATTTATGTTCGATATGTATGGAATTAGGTTATCCTTAACTCCATCCACTATAAGGTTCATAGCCAACATTTTGATTTCTTTAAAATCTTATTTTTCTTCTTCACTTGATTCATTTGTAGGCTTCTATAATTTTCCTTAAATGAGATCCAAAACTACTATTTTCGAGAATTAGGTCTATCCTCTTTTTCCAAGCCCTGTACGTGTAGGATCATTCAAAATTGTTTTCTCCCTTCATTGAGTTTGACATAGTTCCTATAGATAGTAGGCTTTTCACTATATATGATTCCCTTGAACTTTCTGTTGGAAATAATACTGAGAGAGGGGGTGAATCAGTATTATCACATTAATAAAACTTTTTCATTTCCAAACTCTGAATCATATATGCTACTTCCACAACTTCTTATGATTAAGTTAATTGATCTTCAATGAGTGCATTAGAACATTATCAACCATATTATCAGTTAACAGATGCAGTAACATAGAATAGATCATCACACATAAGACACACACATGAACACCATGATATGAGGTGGAAACCCAATGCGTGAGAAAACCACCTGCTGCAAGTCATCTCAATCTTCTTCTTAATAAGAAAATCCTTTTACAATATTTTGTACTGGTGCAGCCTTATACCAGTACGGGAGCTACAACCCCTTTGCTCTTGTACTAGCCGATCCATTTACTAGTACGCAGGCTACTACCTGCTACAATGCTCCAAAGATTTCCTTTAGCTCTTGTACTAGCTTAGATACTAGTACGTAGGTGCTGACCTACAATCTTCTTCTCCAGGTACCACGTTTCATCAATTTTCACACTGGATACACTGAAGCACAACACATAATCTGAAAGGGCCACATTTCATCCAATTTTCATACTGGACCCAATAACCACATTGAAGCTCATAATCTAACAACCTTCTGAATCACCCAATCACTAGATCAATACATATACAATCAGATCTAGTTCATTAGATCACATAAAGATATACTCAATCACTTTTCATAATACCAGAAACTAGACATCACTTCAACACCCAGAACACAGCAAGGATAAACATAGATTTCAAGAGAAGTAAGCAGCTTGCTCAACTGCTAGCCTTCTTACGTAAGCACCCTGCTCAACTGCTTGCCTGCTTACAGTACTCACCCTGCTCAACTGCTTGTCTGCATACAAGTACGCACCCTGCTCAACTATTAGCCTGCATACAAGTACGCACTCTGCTCAACTGCTAGCCTGCGTACCTCGCTCTGAGTCCATTGAACTGCCTGCGGTCATCCGCACCTGAAGCCCTTTTGTGCCTGCGTACCGGCGCACTTGAAGCCCTTCTGTGCCTGCGTACCGGTGCACCTGAAACCCTTCTGTGCCTGCGTACCGGCGCACCTAAAACCCTTCTGTGCCTGCGTACCGGCGCACCTGAAACCCTTCTGTGCCTGCGTACCAGCGCACCTGAAACCCTTCTGTGCCTACGTACCGGCGCACCTGAAACCCTTTTGTGCCTGCGTACCGCCGCACCTGAAACGCTCCTGCGTATGTACGCACTTTTCTCTCACTGTACCTGTGTACCTTCGGGCATAGATGATTTCAAGACTTCTGAAAGAACCCAGACAGTCAGATCTACAGATCTGAACATGCGCCGAAGAGATCTTAGTCCATTAGTAGATTCGCCTTATTTAGATCTAGACTAGATCTTGCCCTCATAAGATATTCAACCAAAAACATCCTTAAGCCAAATGATCTCCTTTGCTTTATATAGGCAAGCTCTTCCTCAAATCAAGGATCATGGGGCTCAATAATAATAATAAAATAAACAATACCACGGGCCAAAACCATGATAACACAATACCGTCGGCTAAATATCATGAGAAAACCCCATGTGTGGGCGCTTAACTGCCTTGAAGTGTGTGCACTGGGGTTACGCACCCAATGAATGGGTATCCTGCGGGTATGTACGCACTTTATATAAGACATGCCTGCGTGTACGCACCTTTTGAACGGTGTGCCTGCGTACTCCTTATTTTCTTCAATATTTGAGAGTTGTTCATCAATGTTTGCTATTGACCTATTGTACAGTGATCCATCACCTGTATGGGTTGCCATCAAGGACAACACTTTAGCCATAATGCCAACAGTGGAGTTCCTGCAAAACCTTTTCAGCTTCAGTTTTCTCAAGACACCTAAGAAGCACAGAATCATAATTCTTTTTAAACAGAACATCATTTACGAGCTGATATAGTTTAGCTTTTAATCTCAGAGCTCTTTTCTTGGTGTGATCCAGGTGTACTGGAGCATAACCATTCTTAAGATAATAAATGGTGTCAGCATATAATGATTTTGTATCGTTTAGGTTTACCTCATACGTTTGTACCTCTTCAGATGAATTTTCAAGAATTTGCGATGCTCCGGCCAACATCTTGCAGAAGCCTTGACCTCTTACGATGCTTGCTGGTTTGATTTCAAGGTCGTATTCTTGTAAAGCAGTGATCCAATTTGCTCTTTTTTCACCCACATCTTTCTGTATTAGAAGATTTCTTACCGCTGGAAACGGTACTATGACCTTGGTATGGGTTTTAAGTAAGAAAGGTCTGAAGTATTTGATCGCTTTGAAAATAGCATATGCCTGTTTCTCCACGTCTGAATAGTTAAGTTCAGCACCTTGTAGATTCGAGCTAAAAAATGCGATTGGAGCTTCCGCTTTCTCTTGATTCGCTTGGGTTAGAATCGCAGCATATGATTTCTCTGAGGCGAATGTGTATAAGATAAAAGATTCTGAAAAATTCGGGGTTGCTAAAGATGGAGCATTAATGATAGCTTGTTTGATCAAGTTGAATGCTTCATGCTCATCTTGGCCCCATTTGAAATTTGAATTCTTTTTTATCATGGTTTGCAAAGGAGAAACAATTCGTGAAAAATCTGGGACAAATCTTTTCACAAAATTGATTTGACCAAGAAAAGGATTGCATGGCCATTTATTTATTATGAGGTAGGGAAATATTTCAGAAATTTTTCTTTGATTCTATCAGGTTTCAATGTGAATACCAGATTTTGATACTATGAATCCTAGAAGTTTTCCTTCACTTAATGCGAAAAAATATTTTTTTGGGTTAAGTGAAATCCCATACCTTAAACATCGTTGAAAGATTTGTTTTAATTCTTTGAGATGGTCGCTTCGCTTCTTGGAGTACACTGTAATA
Source organism: Pinus taeda (assembly GCA_000404065.3). Classification (NCBI taxonomy): domain Eukaryota; kingdom Viridiplantae; phylum Streptophyta; class Pinopsida; order Pinales; family Pinaceae; genus Pinus; species Pinus taeda. Next base: position 74,181 of record APFE031655171.1, read on the forward strand.
TCATCCAAATAAATTACTACAGATTTATTGACTAAACCCTTGAACGCGATGTCCATGGCTCTCTGAAATGTAGCGCTGGCATTGATCAAACCAAACGGCATCTTCCGATATGCATATGTGCCCCATTTAGTTCGGAATGTGGTTTTTAATTGGTCATCGGGATGTACCAGCACTTGATTGTATCCTGAAAATCCATCCAAAAAAGACATTAGTTCTGAGCCTGCTACTGCCTGTAATATCTGCTCCATAGGAGGGAGGGGAAAATTGTCTTTTTGACAGGCTTTGTTGAGATTCTGAAAATCGATGCAGATTCTAATATATTCGCTTTTCTTTCTAACGGGTACCATATTGGAGACCCATTTGGAATGTCTGACGGGAAAATTATTTTGGCTTTTAATAACTTATTCAACTCAGTTTTTATTTGGTTTTCTAAATTGGGGTGGATTTTTCTGAGTTTCTGTTGGACAGGTTTTTCGTTGTCAATCACAGGGATAGTATGTTGGATAATAGAAGTGTCGTATGTCTTCATCTCATTGTAATTCCAGGCAAAAACATTTTTGTATTGTCTCAAAAGATGAATATATGCTAGTTTTTCTTCAGGGGCTAGGCCGTGGCCTAGGTTAATGTTTTGTGGTTTATCATCTATTCCCAGGTTTACTAATTTGTAATTCAAAGTTGAACTCTAGAGCTTAGAATTAGTAGACCTTTTAAACCGACTTTTCAAATCGTATAAGTCTTCCAACTTAACCATCGATTTAGGTATAGCATTATCAGTGCTATTTTTTTGTATTTGTCGATCGTGATGGTCTTCATCAACTATTTGATTGGAATAGGATCCTTCAGAAGTGAGGAAATTTACAATATCAGGATCGTCATTGAATACCCTCCAGTTTGTTATGTTGTCGGGGATGGACGGTCTAAAGATTAATTCTATCGAGAATCTATCCGGACTAAAATCTTCGGAGGGAATGAGTCTAGAGGCTACGTTAGCTAAAAGGTTTGCGCTCGCGTTTTGAATTCTTGGGATTGACGAAATATTGAATTCTATGAAATGCTTAGTCAAATCTTGTACTAGAGATTGATAGTGTTTCAAATGACTTGATATGCAATGTATGGTGTTACGTACCTGTTTGACGACAATCTCAGAGTCTCCGAAGACTTGAAGATATTTGAAATTCAACCCGATTGCTTTGTATAGGCCTTGCACCAAGGCCTCATATTCCGCTGTATTGTTTGTGCAATCGAATTCAAGTCTGCACGTAAGCATTGTCTTGTTCCCTTCTGGACTGATTAGAACGCATCCTGCTCCTACTCCTTCGTTAGATTTAGAGCCATCAAAATATAATTTCCAAAACAAATATGTATTTATAGGTTCCTCTACAAAATTAACACACTTTGAATTATCAATTTGGGAAAAATTTTCGACTTGGGACAAAACTGAATTTTCTAAGTAAGGTGATGTATGAGCATTGAAATTGTTGAGGAAAGAATCTACCGAGTAATTGCCTATGATGCTGCTGTTATATGCTATTGCTTCATTTTCCCCCTCCAATTCTGTTACTATGTACTTCTGGTGTAACTCTCGTTCAACCTTTATTTGATTTGGTTTACCATTGTATGGTAACCACATGTGCGACCAGTTGGTTGAGAAGTATCCATGGAGTTTTTCGGACCAATCCTTGCTAAGAATTAAGCCGTAGAATTTTGGATATCAGCTACTAGAATGTCGATAACCTGACATACCTTGGGGTTAGACGACAATATTATGGTGACTTGATTAAGTTCGCCAATCACTTCGACTTGAGATCGATCAAGATGAACTATGCGCACTGTGGATTTTTGTGGTTGAACATTCAACTTGGCACATATTGATCTGGGTAAAATATTCGTTGAAGTTCCAGAATCTACCAAACAATTGTGCACATTTTTATTGAAGATTTCATAAGTGAGCAGAAAAGGGGGAGTGTGAGATCTTGATCTCCCTCCAATCAAGGCGATGTCATTTGGATTGATCTTATTGGTCGTGTTGGTTGGGGGTCTTCCCATGTTGTGGGAAGCTACAGCTGTAGGAAAAGATGTAGTAGGTACGGCGTGTAATTCTTTCATCATTATCTTCTGTTGATGTTTCAATTTGCTCAATTCATAAAGAGTGATAATAGCCCTAGTCTTTTTCATGTCATCAATAATATTGTAGTCCATTTCATCTGACACTATTAGTGTTCTTGATGGAGGTGTTTGATCTGGTTGGACTGGGCTAGATTGAGTCGCTTTAGCGGTCGCTTTCTTTGTTGCGACTTTTTCTTTTGCTGTAGGGCTTGCGCCTTTCTGCTTAGGGGTAGTTTGGGGAGGATCAAGTTGATTTTTGCTTCGTGTGCTAACCGAAAAAGCTTCTTGATCTTCTTCTTGTGGGAGGATGAAATCCCACATTCCTTGTAGTTCCACAACTTCTTCGTCATTGGTCTGCCCTTCAGTGGTACTCTCTTCTTCTTCCTCTTCTTCGGATTCGACATTTGAGATAGCGTTGGGTGGTTTCACATCCATTGAAGGGCCTCTTTTAAAAGCTCTGTAGGGCTTCTGCCACTTGTTTTTTTATGTCAATCATCTCATTTGACATGGTCTTTAATACTTTTTGCAATCCTTACAAATCGAAAGGATCTTTCGTTTGTTTCTTCTTGGGGTCTTCCTTGAAGGTGACTTTTTAGATTTGCGTTCCTCTATCGCAGATCTCTTTTCCAGGGCTATTATGCGTTTCTCTACTGCTATCGCCTTTGTCAGGTTTTCAACTAAAGTTGTTTTATTTTCCCTATCCACGAAGACTGCTAAGTTTGATGGTAAGGCCATGATATACCATTCACATCGTACTTCTTCGCTGGGTTGGGAAGCAGTGGGAATTTTGTTGAGGATTTTATTGAACCGTAAATTGAAATCTTTGTTAGGTTCTCTAGCCTCGGCTTTAAGATTGGATAGGTCATTGATTAATGTTGTCGTTTATTTGTCATCACCAAACTTGGTGAGGAATTGATTTTGAAAAATGTCCCAACTTGTGATAGACTTGGAGGGTAATGAAAAGTACCATGACCCGACTTTTTCTTGCATTGTATAGGGAATAATCCGGACAACAGCATCCTCGCTGGTAACTCCATTGTGATTGACAGAAAGCATGAAGTTGTTAATGTTCTCTTCAGCTAGCATGCCTGCTTCTATATTGAATTTGGGTAGCAATTTCTTAGGATGGGCCGGTATTTGGCTCAGGGGTGGAGGCATTAAAACTGCTCCAGGATTGTTCCATGGAGACTGGGCCATTGTTGAGCTTCTAGTAAATGAAAGTGCGGAGGATGATCCCTGAGACTGGGAAGATGAAGATATTATGATCTTAGATGATTGAAGCAGAGGGGTTGTGGAAGGTGGATGAGTGGTTTGGAATGAAGATGTGGGCGGCTGACTTCGCGGTGAGGGAGTTGAAATGGACGATGTAGATGAAAGAGTCTCACTATCAGACTGTTGTGGTGTTTTCCTTGCTCTTTTCCTGGTGGGGAGAGGGAATTTAGTTGGCTGGATTTCAAATTTTTTCGCTCTTTAGTCTAGTCAGGGGATGAGCAGGATTGTACTGTGAAGTCATGCTGCTTTGAGATTTATCAGACCTCAGTGTAAAAATAGAAAATCCCTAGAGTTTGTGAATCAGAGTTTGAACTTCAGGGGGCTCAATGATAGATTGGTCTGAAATATTAGGGTATGTAGCAGCGGTTAATATTTGAGCGACTTCAGACTCTGGATTTAAACGAACTGGGGAAGTCGGGGGAGTTGATGAGGGTGATTTACTCTCAGAATGGTATTTAGATTTTGATTTAGGTACCATTCATAGTTCGCGGCCCTCCTTCTAGCGCCAAATATGTTGAAGCCCCGAAAATCGGGTCGACAACAAGGGGGATACCCACCCGGTCCGGACCTTGGTTGGCACCTCCTTATCCGTTTGGTGTAGCGGGTCTGACTGGGGATAATGGGACTAGTTTCCCAATCTGAGGGTGTGTGTGTGTGTAGAGTTGGATGATGCTGATCTAAGAGTACTTAAAGCTAATTTAATTCAAATTCTTAAACTAACTCTATGCTATTGTAATCTAATGAGAAACAACACATCTAATCTACGCTAACCCGGGATGTATATCTTCTATTATGCGATCTAAAGAGATTTCAAATAATAACTGGTAATAAACATCATTCAGCTATCATAAGAATAGAAATCAATTAAGATAAACCACTTTGCATAAGAAGTCAGGCAAAATAGTTGTGAACAGCATATCGCATAATAAGTTATTCATATATCAAACATAAATAAATGACTCCACCGTACAGAAGTGCCAAATGGTAACTCATAAATTCATGCAATAACATATAAACAACTGAAAACTGTAAATCGCTTTAAGAATATAAGCAGAAATGGCCAAGAGATAAAAGTACCATTTATGACTAATCCTACTCATAAACATCAAGCAAAAACGATTTATCTCTACTTGTTCTAACATCTAATAAGAGTACAAAAGTGCAACATCAGTAGCAGACATCAAATGCAAACATTGATAAATCTCAATCCATCCATTCATCAAAACCTCCTCTGAGGGTGCACAAGTGCATGTTCCGGGGACAAGTTTTTGACAAATTTCTAGACCCTTCTCTAAATGCCTGAGAAGGGTTTAAATATTGCTAACTAATTAACTTAATTACATAAATTTATGATACGGTTTTAAATGACCACCCTTCTGATAAAGCAAAACTATTTCTAAAAATTGAATCTAATTCTAAACCATTTCTGTATTTTCTCCTTAGTGCTGCAAGCATGCAACATTCGACTGGGAAGAGTCGGCTGGTCACCTTCCACTTTCGTTCGAGCTATAAAAATAGAAATAACAAGCGCTGGCACCACTTTCTGGTAAACTAGAAGATATTTTCGAGAATATTCCTTTGGCCGGGTGTATTCACTGTGTGTATACTTGGTAATAACTTCAAATCTCTCTCAAACTGATTCTGCTTTTGCTATTTCGGTTTCCAGCCTTGCGAATGACTGAAAAAGTTAGGGACTGTACTCTCTGAATAATTTTCTGCATTGAAAATTGCCTCCATTCTTTATTCTGGGATTTTCTGGTGCGTAAGCTGCAGGGTTTTTTTGTAAACATGCTGCTTTTGTGTGCCTTTGACTCTGAGCTTTAGGTGGCTTATTGACATCAGCATCTGTTGAGTGATACTCTGGAATCTATGGTCCTGTCGCATGTGGCATCCGTTTCTGAAGGGATTTCTTCTCTGTTCTCCGAGCATTGACGCTTTCCCGTTTTCCTTTGATGTTTCCTGCACATTGCTTCATGTTATTTCCTGTCTTACAGTTTACGCAAAGGAAAAGAGTAATGATAATAAAGATTGACGTGAAATATTTAAGCTCTTATGAATGCATAATTTTGACACTCATAGCGAACTGACTCTTCAAAAAACATAAAATTGTCCTTCCTAAATATTTTGGCGTAAAATCATTAATTTCTTTTAAGGCGCGCGCTCAATTTTGGTTAACGGACAGCTCTCCTTGAATACTGTGACGAGGAAAATTTGTGATGGGTGATTTTTGCGACTCGCATCACAGCATCGCAGATCGCAGTATCACAGATTGCACCATCGCAGATCGCACCATCGTAGGATCACAACATTTAGTCATTCAGTCATTGTGTGCTACTTACGCGATGTTGCGATATGCGACGTCACATATCGACCATCGGATATTTCTTAATTTTCTTCATTTAAGAGCGCTTCATAATGAATGCGATGCAATAAATTTCGCGTCGCTTCTTCGCAGTTTATTATGCTCATAAGAAAATGTTTCATTCTCTTTTCGCGATGCGATAAAGTTTTAAGGAGTCAAATACAAACATTTTCATAAAATGTTTGTTTGGATTTTTTATTAAGGGTCCCCATTTGCTTGGTGTTATTGCTAATATCAAACAAAGAGGGGGGTTTTTGGTGGCCACAATACCACCCAAAGGTCAACATGTAGAAATCTACATGTCCGCCTACACCTTGGATGTAATCTGTGCCCATCAGGAGTTCCTGGGCTTGAAGTGGGCATGGACATCGGTGGAGACCTCTATGAATAGTTATTGTAAATGTTGTCTAAATGCAACTTCAGAGGAGTTATCACATAGTTGTCTGATCATTTTGTCACCCCGGTGTACAAGATGATATTTGAACAGGATCAGCCCTACATGTTGAAGGCAACAATGGAGGTATTGATCGATATAGCAAATTGGTACGCCTCACTATTTGGCACCTTCATATGAATGTACAATGCGGACATGCCTTCACATGTTCTACTGAAGTTTAACTTGGACAAGCTTTTCATGTAGGAAGTATCATATCACATCTCGGCGGGATTGACAACTAGGATGCACTAGACAAAGAAGGCACCTTGGCCCACTTTTCCATTATGGATCGGGTTATATGAGATACAAAATTTCAAGCATGTGGATGTGGAAGTAGAGGAGATCAAGAAATATTCATTCAATGCCTGAAGCTACAATCCATATGACCCACATTGTCTTGTAAAATATCACTACACTAGAGTACAGTTTCACTAGATCCATGAGACATGTCATTGGGCAGAAGAGGATCCATGGAGATATTGTTAGAGCTTCTCTAGACCCAATGAACCGATTAGAATCATTGTGTAATGGTTAGTGTAGCAGTGTGAAGAAGCATCTCAGAGATCAGTAACAACAATAGTACTAGAGATGAACATACCAGTGTGCAACAAGGGCAAGAGGAAGATTTCGACAACATGGAGGAGAAACAAAGATGCAATTTCCATGAAGAACTACTTGTGTAGAAAGAAGCATTGGAAATAGAGGCAAAGAAGCATTAGTGCGACAAGAGGAATGTGCAAAGGTAGAGAGAAAAATGGAGAATGGAGGAAACAAAAAAGAAGTTGCATGAGTTGAAGGAGCAACTCCGGAAGGAACAGGAACTGTGCAGACAGGAGAAGTAAGCACAATAGGGACAAGTAGAACAAGGGGTGCAACCTCTACAGATAGATGAAACTATGCCCATGAAGTTAGTCGACTCATCCGAACAACTGGCATTAGGCAGACAGGGTGAACCATAATAGGAGCATGACTTTTCTCAAGATATTGAACAGGCACTTGAGCAAATCGATATGGACATGGTGCAATGGGAGTTATAGAAAGAGATCGACCTCATGCCTCACCATCAAGAGGCCAACCCACCAAATTCACCAAATCTAGAATCAGAGCTAGTCCTATGTGACCAAAGAGACATTGAGATCCTTCGAGACAATCTGGAAGTGGAGATGTAAAATATCTCATTTGATGATTCCCAACATAGTGTTGTGTAGTCTTACTGATTGTCAACTCCGGATGATCAAACATCTCCTATGTAGTTTGAGGAACAAGTGATTGTGTCTAACATTCGTAAACATCTAGCAACATTGGCCGATGCTACCAGAGCATATGCTGAAGCCACTAGCTCGAGTGTTCACTTCCTGATAGCTGAGAATGAGTGAATGTCTATGGAGCTATAGATAGCCAAGTAGGGAGGAGAATTGGTTACAAAATCTGCCCAAGTAGAGTTGAAGAAGGCAATACTAGATGAAGTATTTTCATTTGACACAGTCATGCAGGCATTGTATTCCAAGTTTGGTACCATGCATAAGGTAGTTTTTCATCTCAACAATTAGCAGTAGAAATGTGCTAGGAGAGCACATATCTTGTTGACTGTGCATGCTACTATTTATTACATGAAAACATGGAAAATGAGATATAACGGGGCCATGCTACACTTGCCTAAGATGATGACACCTAGAGCGGTCGAGCTAAAGGCATGCATCCAGAGTTAGATCTAAAACTATGAGTATATCCGCAACTCATCGCTAGTCCAGAAGCTTCCCATGCATAAGTATTCAAGAGTATGGATGTTGTTATGTGTGCTGATGCCATCCCATCTATTGGGACACTCACCTAGGTGAAGGCAAAGGCATAACTATGACTGGAGCTTGACTCATACGTTGACAAGTTGATGCGCATAACCACCAGCCCATACTTGGTGATCATTGCAAACACCATCCACAAGTATGTTGCTGGTCCGGTTGCACTCAAGACAATGGTATCCATGTTATCAGACGAGTTGGATAGAGGAGCCTGAGTAGTGTACCCAAATGATCCAGGATGTTTTCGCTTATAAATGTATAGAAAACAATTGTGTATAAAATTGCAGCTTAACACATAAATGTGCACATATGAAAAGAAGAAAAAAACACATAAAAGGCACAAAAAGAAGACAACAAGGCTTGATAATGGAGTTCATCCAATTCAGACTATGTCTCCAGCCCCAGCTTAACAATGAGGAGGCCTTTCTTATTAAATGGCTTGAATAAACATAGTTACAATTATCAATCTATCCCAAAAGAGGGTTATACATCCAATCTATCTAATGGATATGAAATGAATGCCTAAGATGGAGTTGTCTATAGCACCAAAGCTTCTTGTAGCTGTAGAAGAGACTAGAATTGTGTAACTATTCAAAATAGCTCAACAAATGCTTTGGGACTTTGTGAAACAACGTGCTACAAACATAAATATGCCTCCTCTTCACTCTTTCCTATGATCCTCTTTTATAATGGATTTTCGGACAAGATCCCATCCCAATCAAGGTTTGTCCTGCTCTTAAAAATGGCTGGTAGAGTGGAAGAATCGATGATTACAACTACCTCTCAAAGATGTTCTTTTATCATTGAAACGAAAATTCCGAAAAACACTACAAATCTACCAAAAAACCATATACCCGGACCTCAAAAATTATAAAATTGGGCATAGGACATGTATGAGGTCCATGTTGAAGTCACAGATTGGTATGCTGCTATGTCCCTCTCCTGGTCCTCGAGAATGACCGACTGCTGATCGTTGATCCTCAATATTGGCGTAGGCCAATCGCGTCGACACCCTAAACATATGTTACCCAACAATCCGTTGGAAGTTCTGTCGATCGGTGTATCACCGATCCGACTGCTCGACCACTGATACATAGATATATGACCATTGATTTTGATGACCTCCAATCAAGGGTTCCATGGTCTAATGCTTAAGTTCGTCCTCATGTGAACTCCGATTGCAATTTGCCTTTAAGGCTTTAAGACCCATTTCTAAAGGAAATTCTTCATTCTCTTAAGGATTGAAGAGCCCTTCTTTTTGCAATAACTTCATCATCTAGACTCAGATTGAAGTACCATTTGTGCCATTGGAATCAAGAGGAAAAGATCTACATCCTAGTCTTGAGTTGACTTCATTATGCCCACTTGGATTTTGTGAGTTTTTCCATGCCATCATATTTATAGATTCACCTAGATCAATCCTCCCCATGAAGGAGCTTTTGGACTGCCAAAATATTTTCATTAATTAATTGGCAAGTAAGGGTATTGTTCCCTCACTTTCTCTTTCTCCAGCCATCTGGCCTTGCTGGGATGCATTCCCTTGAATCCCACTTGAAGGTACTCTGCATATCCTCATCGTGAAGTCTTGATTCTTCTGTCGAGGATGATGTCTTCGGGCAACTCATTGAGATATTCAGGTGAAAAATCATCGATGGTTAGAACAGTGCCCACCTCATCAGTTTCCATGATCAAACGAGGTTCATACATCTTTAGGTTCTCCACATTCACTACTAAGTACATCTGCATATATACTGGCAAGTCAAGACGAAAGCCATTGTTCCCAATCTTTTCCAATATGGTGAATGGTCCATATCAGATTGGCCACAACTTCTTTCCTTCTCCATTCATCCTATCTTTTCTCATGTAGAACCACGCCTTGTTGCCCACTTGGAATTGATGGTTGACTCGGTGTTTATTGTGTCAAGCCTTGTAACAGGGTTGAATCTTTTCCAACTACTCTAGCACTGCTTGGTGAATCATTTTGATTCATTGAATGAACTGTTGAGCTTTCCCTTTATCATTACATCCACTAGAGCCATCCTCCCTTCCAAGGACCATGTCTAAAGGGTCCTTTGGTAGGTAACCAAAGCATGTCTCAAATGGTGAACATTGTGTCAATGAATGCACTGCTTGGTTATAGGAATGTTGTATATAGGGGAGATGTTCATCCCACAACTTGGGATGCTTCCCACAATAGCCTCTTAATAGGTGTACCATGGTATGGTTAACAACTTCTGTTTGCCCGTTGGTTTGTAGGTGAAATGTTGTGCTTCTTTTCAATTTGGTGTCCATCATTCTCCACAAGCTAGTCTAGAACTCCCCAAGGAAGCGAGAGTCTCGATCTAACACAATTGGTGTGGGTAACTATTATAGCTCCAAATCTCACCCTTGAGGTTTGTGATGCTGCACCTATGGTCCAGGGTAACCCCTCCTTCCAGACTTGGTCCAAAATATAAAAAATAGTGTTTTATTCCCTATACACGACATTGCCCTGAGCTAAACACATGTGTATGCGGGTCTGTCTATACCCAACCCATGTATATGTGTTAAAACACTTAAAAAAAATAAATCTCCTTAATTTCAGGTGGATATCATGGGTTTTACTTGTTGATTACCTATTAGTGCCCATGGCCCAATTGTTCCCAACGAATTCCCAACTAAAAAACTACTTTGGGAGAACTATAAAAAGGCTTCAATGGGAAGGCCTAAGGGAGGAGAGAAGAGAGAGAAAGATTACTCTGTTGAGATTTCCCTGACCAAGTCTGAAGATCCTAGTGCCTCCTACACTTCACCCATTTACAAGAAACCCTTGTTTCCTTGTGTGATGATGTCTATCTACTACTTGAGATATCATGGAGTAAGTCATGGAAGGAGTTTGTTAAAGGCTTGAGACTGGACAAATCCGGAGGACAGTTCCACTTGGAGCCTGCAAAAGGACAAATCAGATGAAATTATTCCCCTCTACTTCTTTATTTGGATCTTTTGCTAGCACATCCTTAGTTGGGTCTACCTCCATTCCTTCTACGAGTGGAAATTCCCAAACCAATGCATTTAGTTCTGGATTTTTTCCATTTGGTACCTATCCATAGGGTATTCTGTCAATTCCGTTTAGTGCCTCCACATCAATGATGGGTGGATCAACTTCATTCCAAGGTTTTCCTTTCAGAAGTGGTAATATACCACATTCCAACCCGACAATGGGATCTATGCCTTTTTCTTCTACAGGACAAAGCAGCAATCCTTCTCAAGGTTGGACTAACCCTGTAGTTAGCGACATGGGAACTGGGAATCCATTTTTTGGCCAACAAGGGAATGGGCCATACTCCATGGTTAGTTCATTTCAAAGTATTCCTTCCTTATCTTCTGCTTGGAATCCTTATCAGGGGTTATCGACTCCTTATAATCCTTTAGGAGGAAGCTTCACCAGTTATGGAGGTTTTGCAGCAAGAGTTGGTCTAACTCTAAGTTTTGCCGGATCACAAGGCTTACCTTTTGGTTCAGCTGGTTCTACTGGATACTTTGAGTAGCCTGGTGCCTTTCAAAATCCAAGCCAATCTTTTCAGAACCTTGGGAGCTCCACCCAGTTTGGGTGGAATCCCCAAGGTCCTCCTAGGATTCCTTTTCTGGTAACTTTGAACTTGCCAAATCTCACGAAATTAACAAATGATCCAATCAAATAGAATCCGTCCTGGGCTCCAATCCCAACCAAACTCCCTTAGAACATTCCAAAATTCGAAGGAAAGGGTGGTGCAAACCCAGGTGACCATGTAACCACATTCCATTTGTGGTGCTCATCAAACTCCCTTATTGATGACTCAATTAGGTTGAGACTTTTTCAACGCACCTTGGCTGGTAATGCGGTCAAGTGGTATATAGAGTTGCTAGGGTGTAGCTTTACATTTTTCGCTGACTTAGCTACTATTTTCTTAAATCATTTCCAGTTGTCTGTCCATTATGATGCCGAAATTGAACTTCTGGCCACTTTTCGTCAGGACACGACAAGTCACATTTCTGACCATATTGAGGAATGGAGATGGAGAAAGAGGCTCATTAAAGCCAAAATCCCTCTGGAATACCGTCTTGAATGGTTTTTGAAATCTTTACAACCTAAAATCTCTAAGGACATCTCCATGTCCGGAATCCATTCCGAGGAGAAAGTTATTTTTAGCGCATAGCAACTAGAATTGATTTACTCTTAGTCTAGGATCCTACAAAAAATATTGCCAGATGCTCCTGGGTCTAAGGTTGATATAGCCAAGTCGAAGCCAGGTCCCCATATGGATGGTATTGTTGGATCGGTAGACACAAATGTGGTGAACTTGTTGAGCCAATTGTAGCAGTTGTCTTTGCAAACTACTCCTAACAACCAAGTCATATCGTCTAAACCTTCATCTTCCCAACCCTCTTAGATTAATGCCATCCAATCTGATAACCCCAAAGGAAATCAAAATTCCAATTGGAAAAAGAAAGGACGAGGTAAGAAAAAGAGTCTGGATGGGAAGGCTGACACAAATAAATCCGGTAATAATGCTAGTGGTGGTAGAAATGAGTCTAAAAAGAAAGTCAAGTTTCCATGCAAGTTGTGCAGTGGAGACAATTTAACTCATCTCTTCCCAAAGATTCAGGATTCTCAACGCTTGTTAGTGCAGAAAGGGACTTCTAGTTCTCAAGTTGTGTTAACCAACCCTTTTCGCCAAGGGCGCCAATTGCTTGCTGGCAAGAGTTCAAATCCAAGTACCTCCACAGCGGGAAGCCAGGAAGGGGAGAAATCATAAAATGTTTCCATGATGGGTTCTAATGTCCATGTGACTACTCGGTCACATGATTATGGTGAAGTCGAAACTTCCAAGTACAAAACTGCTCCCGTAAATATCGACCTTCATATTGAGTGACCCCCTGTTGAGACTATACCACGGATACCGAAAAGTTCCGCTAAACGCGTGAATATTAATCTTAACGCTAGGGCTATGCATAACTACTCCATTGTTGAGGATTTGGCTCAGATTCCATGTGCCATGTTTTCTTTAGAGGTTCTCTACTTATGTCCAGCTCAATGAAGTGCTTTACTCTCGATAATTGGGGCAGTTGATCCAACTAACTCTTTAGTGCTCACTTTCGACATGTTAAATGTCAAAAAGCGACTCCCTCATCATATGGATTTTCAAATAAAGTCTACATACATGAAGATTAACTTTTTTCATACTGTTATTGATGAGGAAATTCCACGTGTGTCATGTCGATGTCTTGCTGGAAGGCCATTGGATCGCCTTAGGCTGTTCCCTCACCTACCTTCCTGACTGCATTTGAGGGGCATTCTCATAGGTTGCATGAGATTATCCTAGAATTTCCCATATGTTATGGGGGGAAGGTTGTCAATATTGAAGTAGAAGTAATTAATGCTAACCTAGACTATAATCTCCTCTTAGGAAGGAACTAGGTATACGAAATGGACTCCGTTGTTTCGACTCTGTTTCGTGTCATCTGCTTTCCTCATGAAGGGAAAATTGTTAAGGTTGATCAATTGGACTATTGTCTAGTAGATCCTCAGGCAACTTCTGACTCTACTATTCCTTTAGTGGATAAACCTCATCCACCTACTAAGAATCTAGGAGTTGGGAAGTATTCTTCATTGATGGGTACCTTTGATTTTCCCTCTCCTATCGCTCGAATCAATGTCATTTCATCATCTAAGGGGTCTCCTCGAGAAGAGTTCTTTCGAGCTCATTATTTTCCAGACCCTTGGACCTTGCCTTCACCTATGACCACATTAGCTAAAGGACAAGTTAATGGAATGGCATTGCGTATGTCTACGGCTAAGCTTAGATATCAATCTATCGTTAACTCTGCCGACGACCACTCTACTCCTTTTTCTGAAGAGGAGTTAGATGGTGAGGTGGCCCCAGCCTGGACCCTTGATTCTACCTCTGCCTTGGACTGCTTAGATACAATTTTACCTTTTGAAGAAGCAATCCTCGAAGTAATGATGGGTCTAGATCGACCTTGGGAAGACTTACACCATCGTTCATATTTTCTTCCTCCATTACAGGAAGTAGAGTCTAGGTTCTCCGAACTCTTTACTAGTGATGTTTGTACGATATCAAATCCTTTGGCTCCAGCAAACTTTCGTGCCGAAGATAATATGTCAGTGATTTCAAAAACGATATCCATAAACATCTCTAGGGACCCTAACGTGATCGAGAATCTCTTCATCGGAGTCGAATGCTCTCCTGAAGAAATTCAAATTTACGCCAATCTTTTCAAAGAATTTCGAGATGTATTCGCTTGGTCTTATGAAGAAATGCCTGGCATTGACCCTTCTATAGTTCAACATGAGATCAAGACGTATGAAAATGCCAAGCCAGTTCCTCAAAGGCTTCGATTGGTTAATCCTATGAAAGCAACAACCATTAAAGCGGAAGTAGAGAAGCTGCTCAAGGCGGGTTTTATATACCATGTTCCTCTTACCGATTAGGTTTCTAATCCAATCCCTATGGATAAAAAGAAAGGAACAATCTGAGTATGCATCAAATTTAGGGACCCAAACAAGGCTTGTCCGAAAGATAACTAGCCCACACCATTCATTGATCAGATTATTGATGAGTGTGTAGGTAATGAGATTTTTTCCTTCATGGACGGTTTTTCTAGTTATAATCAAATCTCTATCCGTCCTGAAGATCAACATAAGGCAAATTTTATATGTCCCTGGGGTACCTTTACATACATAAAGATGCCTTTTGGTCTTAAAAATGCGGGAGCGACTTTCCAACGGGCCATGTCATATGCTTTCCACGACATTAAACATATCATCAAAGCACACTTGGACGATCTCGCTGCTCATTCTTGGAAGAGAACTGATCACCCTGGTCATCTTCGATTGGTTTTTGAGCGATGTCATTTTTATAAAATCTGGTTGAATCCCAACAAGTGCATTTTCATGGTTACGTCTAGTCAATTATTAGGGTTCATTGTGTCAAATGAAGGGATTAGGGTAGATCCCTTCAAGGTAGAGGCAATAATTTAGTTGCCTCCCTCGTCCTCAATTCAGCAACTTCAAAGTCTTCAAGGGAAGGCTAATTTCTTAAGACGGTTTATAGCGAATTATGCCGAGATCACTAAAGGGTTCATGCATTTGCTATAGAAAGGAGTTCCATTTATGTGGGACGACTTTGCACAGTGGTCATTCGATGCCTTGAAGAAGGCATTAGTCTCTGCCCCACTTTTGAGTCCACGGGATTATGGTAGGGACTTCCTTTTATATCTCGCTGTAGTAGAATCAACCATTGGTATGGTTCTTGTTCAGGAAGACGATGCTCTCATAGACCATGTGATTTATTATTTGAGCTGGGGCTTGATAGGTCTTGAACTTCACTATTCTCCGGTTGAGAAGTAGGCCTTGGTAGCTGTACATGTTGTCCAGTGGCTCTGCCATTATATTTTGCTACGAAAAACTTTTGTCTTAGCAGCGGTCAGTCCATTTCATTTGTCCTCAGTAGGCAAGTGATTGGGGGAAAATATAGTCGATGGATAGTCATTCTGCAAGAATTTGATCTCAAGTTCTTGTATGCCAAGTCTAAGAAATCTATGGTTTTTGCTGAGTTAATTTCCAAGCTGCCTTGTGGAGAGGATATTATTTATGAGGAAAGTTTCCCTGACGAACATTTATTCCTCATCTCTTCACTCGACCCTTGGTATGGAGATATCATTGTCTATCTCCAGACTTCAAAGTTTCCCTCTACTTTTTCTATGGATGAACATAAAAAATTATGTTACCTGACTAAAAATTATGTTATCATTGGTGATACGTTATATCGTCCAGGGGTTGATTCAATCCTTCAGTGCTCAATGACTACCACAGTGGAGCTTGTGGTGGTCATCTATCAGGGCTCACTACAGCTCAGTGTATCTTGTGTGTCGGCTATTTTTGGCCTTCGCTCTTCAAATATTGTGTTGAAGCGGTCAAACGTTGTCACCCCTATCAAATCTATACTCAGAAGATGCATGCACATCCAGATCCTCTTTTTCCTGTTGTCACTATCAGTCCTTTTACTAAGTGGGGTATTGATTTTACAACTTGTCATCCGCCTTCAGCAGTGAATCACAAGTATATTATCATGGCCATAGACTACTTAACGAAGTGGGCTGAGGCCATGCCTACTTATAAAAATGATAGTGAAACAACGACATTGCTCCTTTTTAATCAGATTATCTCAAGATCTGGTATCCCGAGAGAGATTGTCACTGATCATGGAAGTCATTTCCATAATCAACTAATGTCGGAATTGGCTCTCAAATTGGGTTTCCGGTAGTAAAATTCATCTCCTTATTATCCTCAGGCTAATGGATAGGTCGAGGTAGTGAACAAAACTCTTAAGATGATCCTGCAAAGGACAATCGATAAAAATCGGTCCAATTGGCATCTTATGTTGTATCCGACTCTTTGGGCATACCAAACCTCCGTAAAGACTGCTACAGGTTTTACACCTTTTTAGTTAGTTTATGGGATGCAATCTATTTTTCCTATCAAATGTGAAATCCCATCTCTTAAGTTAGTTGTTGAGCTCCTTCTAGAGACTTCTAGTCTCGAAGAGTGCCTCCTTCATTTGGAACATCTCGATGAGCAGCGTCGAGATGCCTCCATGATGAATGACGCCCATAAGAAAAGGGTTAAAACTCAGTATGATAAAGTTTTCCATCCTTGAGTCTTTACTGAAGGCAACCTTGTCTTGGTCTATGACCAAGATAAGGATGCCTTGGGGGCAGGCAAGTTCAAGCCTATGTGGTAAGGTCCTTCATAATTAAATGAGTCTTAGAAAAAGGGTCGTATGAGTTAATCGATTTTGAAGGAAACAAGTTGGTCGAGCCCCGAAACGAGCTCTACCTCAAGAAGTACTTTGCTTAAGTAGCAATTAGGTAATGGCTTCTTTGTACATTGTGTATATTTGTACATATCTTATCGAGATTTTTTGATATCAGCACTTTTTGGTTTGCTCCCTTTCCTCCACTTCTTTTCTCTCAATGTCAAATGGTGAAAATTGACATTTTGGACATTTTTCCAAAGTTTCAAGACAGTTCCATGACTGTTGACCTGTCATGGTAGGTATCGTTTTCTCACTGGCATATAGGTTAGCGAAGCCATTTTTTCGTTGCATTATGCATACTATCCTTCATTTGTCAATACACTTGCCATAGGGTCAACCCCATCATGTTATGTTTCGTAAACCACCTTCACTCACTAATTTTTTAATCATGACATGATGGTAGAGCCATCCTTTTCATGGGTATCGTAGTTAGCACCTCACTAACATTTGTTGCCTATGCTGCTCCGATCTGCGTAGGCTTGAGTGTCCTCTGTAGTCCCACCATGACCTATGCGATGAAGACTCATTCCTCTTTTCTTCTTCGCTTCATTCTAGCCTTATACCCTAGAGGCTCCTTTGTGTTGAGTTATACTATTGCATTGCATTTTTACCATTTTCACCTTTTGGCCTTGAGCCGGCTTCACCTCGACTCATGTTTAAGCCAAATTTTTACCATGACAACTACAAAATCAAACCTGCATACCTTTAACTTCTACAACTTGACACACCTTGACGAGGATGTCTTGCTCTGAGGACAAGCCTAGAGATGCACCTTGTGCTCAACATTAATTAGTATCATGGGTCTTTGACTGAGTGGTTTCCCTTGTGTTCAACATCAGCTTACATTATCACACATTGGGACTCGTGAAGTACCTTGGTTTCCATTTTACCTTATTGGTGGATACCTCACCTCTGTGTCAGCTTTCATTATTGGTTGGTTCAGAGGTTTCTGTCGTGTGCTAGCTACATCTTGTGTACGCCAGAAATGTACTTCGGTCGAGTTACTACATCTTTTTCGTCTGATTCCTTCCACATTATTTGCCTATGGGTTACACTCATGCTAGATTGATGAAGGATACCTTAATGCCTTCCTTCTAGCAGATCTTTCCCTATCGACTTCAACTCATTGCTCTGGGGAAACGATCTAGAGTCCATTTGGTAGTACCTTGGGGTTTGCAGTCATTAGTGGCAGATCCTTCACTATCGATAGTGGGAAACCATCTTTTTATCTTGATTAATATATTCTTATAGGTGTTCGACTTCAGCTCACTTATTCACACTTGTTAGATTATACAGGGTACCCTAACGCTCATTATCATTATTGGTGAGTAGTCTCGCATTTGTTAACGGTATACATCAATGACTGGTAATTAAACAATTTGTCACATGGTCGACTTCAGATCATTTATTCTGATGCTATAGAAATTTACTACGGTGGTTGGTGAAGACCTTAGGTTGTATTAGCATTTATTGGTTCACTTGATAGTTGCTCCTATTCCTGCTAGTTCATACCACTCTACCTTATATGTTGCAGTCATTGACGACGACATTTTATATGCTGGTACCTCCATTTGTAGCATAGTACCTTCTTATTCCATCATGTTCATTTGGTACTTTTTGGGATCGGTCTTTGATATCAGTGATCTGCTTCATCCTTCAGCGTCATTGACAATCTTATATGTGATATTTAGACATGTACTTGTTCAATCGTGATCAGATGATCCATGTATTTTCTAGTATTTTATACTTATATACTTAGTGGACCTGCTTGTACTTGATATGTGGACATGCTGTACTTCTTTTGAGCATGGGTATGCTTGCCTCAGACAATTTTTCTTTCTGATCTCCTTTTGTGGCTTCACAGGCTGAACTCTGGTGAAGTCTTTCTCAATTTTTGCAAATTTACTTTCCATGGACTTGCTTAATACATTTCGGCCATCATGTACCCCCTCTAACCTCATATATTAGGGGGCATCTGTTATAGCTCCAAATCTCACTCTTGAGGTTTGTGATGCTGCACCTATGGCCTAGGGCAGCCCCTCCTTCCTGACCTGGTCCAAAATTTAAAGAACAGTGTTTTATTCCCTATACCTGACATTGCCCTGAGCTAAACACATGTGTACACGGGTCTGTGTATACCCAACCCATGTATATGTCTTAAAACACATAAAAAAAAAATCTCCTTAATTTCAAGCAGAGATCACGGGTTTTACCTGTTGATTACCTATTAGTTCCCATGGCCGAACTGTTCCCAACGAATTGCCAACTAAAAAACTACTTTGAGAGAAGTATAAAAAGGTTTCAATGGGAAGGCCTAAGGGAGGAGAGAAGAGAGAGAAATATTACTATGCTAATATTTCCCTAACCAGGTCTGAAGATCCTAGCGCCTCCTACACTTCCCCATTTATAGGAAACCCTTGTTTCCTTGTGTGATGATGTCTATCTACTACTTGCAATATCATGGAGTAAGTCATGGAAGGATTTTGTTAAAGGCTTGAGACTGGACGAATCTGGAGGACGGTTCCACTTGGAGCTTGTGAAAGGACGAATCAGGTGAAACTAGTCCTTTCTGTCCTTTATTTGTCTATAATAAAAGAAACACTTGTCTTTGTTCCCTGATATAAATATTCTTCATGTTTATGATATCAATGTTATGATTCATCTGCGAATGGTTGTTTAATTGCATAACTAACTACCTTTCAATATACTATGAAGATGATTTCTTTATGATGTTTAGTCCATATACTATTGTACTTTCTTGAATTGATTGTTTTGTAGGTTGAAGGGGCAAAACGAACTCCAAGAGGGTTTGGACCCTCTGAGGATATTCTCAAATTAAGGACACTAGGTACACCCCTTATCATAGAGTTTGCTTATATTAGCATTATGGCTGTATGGAATGTGTGTTTCAGATAACCTTTGATCTGCTAGGGTATCAACCCAATACCCTAGAGGAATTTATCCCTTAACAGTAACCCAAAGTGAACCTAAACATACTGAAAAGAAAGGAGTAGTCTGCTCTACAGTAATATGCTTTTTACAAGGCATAAGAATACACATTTTGTTAAATCAGTCAACGACAACATGCAAATAGTTGTGACCCTTCCTAGACAAAGGTAGATCTCCCACAAAGTCCATTGACATGCTTTCCCATGGATGACATGGAATATGGAGTGGTGTGTAGAGCCCAAGTTTTCTATTAAAGGGCTTTGAAATAGAACACGTCACACAACCCTTTACATAGCAAGTCACAATGTTTTTCATATGAGGCCAAAAACAAAATCTTTGTACATGACTTAAAGTCTTCTCGACATCAAAGTGTCCAGACACAAGAGAGGTGTGGGCCTCTTGAGTTACATGCACTCTTTCTCCTATGGGAATACACAATTTATCAAGGTGATGGAACCATTTCCCCTGTAAGTGATAGTTGTCCACTTGTGAACCATGGGTTAGTTTTGCATAAACCTCCTTAAACTCATCCTCGTTAGCACATTGTTCAGCATAACTTTCAAAAGAAAATGAAGAATTACGAAAAATAACAGAAGCAAAAATAGTAGGGCGAGATAGCATATTGGCCACTTTATTCCTAGTTCCCTTCTTATACTTTATTACCAAATGAAATTGTTGAAGGAAGCCATCCACTTGAAATGATGAGTTTGCTGCAACTTGGTTTGTGACTAAAGATACTGCAAGGGTTGATGATCTATATGGATGATGGTCTCCTTGCTGATCAAGTAGTGTTTCCACTTTTTCACACTTTGAACCAAGGAATAAAGATCCTTGTCATAGGTGGGATAGTTTATCACAGGTTGAGAAAAATTCTCAGAATCTTAACAAATTGGCTTCTTTTTCTTCATTAGTACAACTCCCATGGCATAATCACTGGCATTGATTTCGATCTCAGATGGCTGTTGGAGATTAGGTAAGGCTAAGACTAGCGTGGTGCTAATTTTCTCCTTCAATGTTTTGAAGGACTTTTGTTGTCTTCCTCCACATTGGAAGACATGTTTCACACTTGTCAATGTGTGCAGAGGTGTTGCAATAATACATAAATTAGAAATAAATCTCCTCTAATACATGACTTCACCTAGAAAGCTATGGATCTCAGTTACACTAGTAGGCTTAGGCCAATTTACAATCGCTTCAACTTTAGTGGCATCAATTTTTAGCTAACCATGACCAACAATATGACCTAGGTAACCCAAAGAGGCTTTCCCAAACTCACACTTTGACAATTTTACAAAGATTTTTTCTTTCTTCAGCACATCAAGCACTTTCTTTACATGACTCATATGTTCAAATCAACTCTTGCTGAAAACTAATATATCATCTAAATATGTCAGAACAAACTCATCAATGAAAGGTCGAAATATATCATTCATAACCTACATAAAGGTGGCTGGAGCATTGCAAAGCCCAAATGGCATTACCATCCATTCAAACAACCACTGCTTGGTTTTGAAAGTGGTTTTCGACATGTCTTGCTCTGTAATTCAGACCCGGTGATAGCCACTGCGTAGATCAAATTTTGTGAAATATAAAACATATTTCAATTTTTCTAATAAATCATCTATATGTGGAAGGGGGTAGTGATTTTCTGCTGATACTTTGTTGAGTGCGCAGTAGTCAACACACATCCTCCAACTGCCATCCTTCTTTGGCACTAGAACAGTCGGTGAACCGCATGCAAAGGAGCTTGGCTTGATCACGCCTTGGTACAGCAATTCCTGCACTTGATGCTCGATCTCCTCCATTTGAATTGCTGACATTCTATACATGTTGATATTTGGTAGAGGGGCATCATGCAATAGGTGGATCAAGTGTTGGATCTCCCTCTATGGAGGTAGTCCCTGCAGCTCCCGAAACAATGCATCATAATCAACAATTAAATCCATCAATTCTTGTTTATGCTTACCATCGCAGCCTTGGAATGCGTCTGTGAATTCAACCTCCCTTTCCCTGATGACCATAAGAATGCATCCCTTGCTGGAGTTCACCAGCCATTTCATCTGCCTAGTGCTTATGAGGCTGGCGTGAATTTTGTTTTGATGAGCCCACACTATGTACTCTATCCCATCCTTAGTGATGTGGCATTATTTTCATGGTGGAAAATGACAAATTTTCTATCATACAGGTAGGGGCTCCCCAATACCATGCCACAAATGTCCAATGGTACATCCATCTCTACTTCATCTACCAACCTAGAAGTAAGCAAAAATTTTACCTTGCACTACTAGGTTACATTCGATTTAGCTTTATCATGTATCCATCCCAGTAGGTAAGTCTTTGGGTATGGTTTTTCTTCTAAGCCTAGCTTCTTTACCAAAGATTCTTCAATTAAATTTGCTTGGGACCCCATATCAAACAGAGTTTCTACTTTGGTGTGGTTTACTACTACTCAGATATGAAATAATCCAATCCTTTTTCTATCATTTGAAATGGACTCATCTACAAAACTGGTGCTTCCCTATGATTTAGAATTAACAGGAGGTGTAAAGGTACCTTTTGTTCCTGCTGCTATGACTAGCGCTTCATCTCCTAAATTTGATCTAAGGTCTTGCTGTGCTGCTACCACTATATTTTGCTTCCCTTTTCCTCAATACTTCTTTGGGTGTTCCTCTGGGTGTTGCTTCCAATAGTGATCATCATTGTGGCCTTCTTTCTTGCAATGATTGCAATAAGGCCACTCTTCTTCTTTGACTACTATTGTTTTCTTCTCCTTCCCTTTCCATTTCTCTTTTGGTTTTCC
Organism: Pinus taeda; assembly: GCA_000404065.3. Lineage (NCBI taxonomy): Eukaryota > Viridiplantae > Streptophyta > Pinopsida > Pinales > Pinaceae > Pinus > Pinus taeda. Next base: position 96,763 of record APFE031655171.1, read on the forward strand.
ATTGGGCGGTTTGAACGGTGGCTTTCTGGACTGATCCTCTCTTTCATTCCTGCCCCTGTTCTCAATATGAATTGCTTTCACACTAGCTATGTCAATAGTGGTTGGTTCAAAAAACAATAATGAATCCTGAATATAACTATGAAGTGAGCCAATATACTTAGTTACAACTTCAAGTGTATCTAGTGCAATAACCGAATTCAGTGCTTGCTTCCTAAATTATTCTGTAAAACTTTCAACGTCCTTCCCTTTGCCTTCCCTTAAATATTTCTAATTCATCAAAGCTTTATGTTTGTATCCTAAGGGGTAAAACTATTCCTTTAATGCAGAAGTAAAATCAGACCATGAGGAAAACAACTTACCCACATTTTTGTTGCTCTGCAATCTACTCTCCCACCAAATGAGAGTTGTGCTACCCAACCATAGAGAGGCTAGCTGGATTTTAGGCTCATCCTCTATGATTTACTGAATCCTATGATAAACATCAATATGCTTGATCTAATTGTTAAGATTTTTTACATTACTTTCACCATAAAACATAGGAAGATCAAGTTTAACATCTAATTTAAAAAAAGGTTTCCTCGATGCATCCTTTGGATTTCTTTGATTATGGTGGCCCAGGGAAGAAGAACCTTCACCACAAAAATGAGAAGGAGGGGGTTCTTCTCCATCATTCCCATGTGCTGAACCTTGCCCTTCTAGATTCCTCTCTTCAGCATTTTCTAGTCTTATAACTAGCTGACTAATATTCTCTGCCATTGAATAGAAAGCCTTTCTGAAATTGTGTTCCTCTTCAATATGAGCTTCCTCTTCAACCATGTTTCTTCTTGGAGGTACACACCCGACCTCTAGATTGAAAGGTTCTAGTTTCCCTTCACCTCTTTGAATCATTCCTATTGTTAGCATAGAATCATGCAATTCACATCTAAAAAGCCCTACTCTGATACCACTTGATGCAGGATGTTTTTGCTTATAGATGTATAGAAAATAATTGTGTATAAAATTGCAGCTTAACACATAAATGTGCACATATGAAGAGAAGAAGAAAACACATAAAAGGCACAAAAATAAGACACCAAGGCTTAATAATGGAGTTTTTCCAATTCAGACTACATCTGCGGGCCCAGCTCAACAATGGGGAGGCCTTTCTTATTAAATGGCATGAATAAATAGAGTTACAATTATCAATCTATCCCAAAAGAGGCTTGTACCTCAAATCTGTGTGATGGCTATGAAATGAATGCCTGAAATGGAGTGGTGTGTAGCATGAAAGATCCCCACAACTGTAGAAGAGACTAGAAATGTGTAACTATTCAAAAAGCTCAATGAATGCTCTTGGCCTCTATGAAATAGCACGCTACAAACATAAAGATTCCTCCACTTCACTCTTTCCTACGATCCTCTTTTATAATGGATTCTCAGAGAGGATCCCATCCCAATCGGGGCTTGTATAGATTTTAACAATGGCTGGTAGAGTGGAAGAATCAACAAGTGCAGTTGCCTCTCAAAGATGGTCTTTTATTGTTGAAATGATAAAGCTTCAAAATCCCAAAAAACACTACAAATCTACCCAAAAACCATATACCCAGACCTCAAAAATTATAAAATTAGGCATCGAACCTGTATCGGGTCCACGGTGAAGTCGTAGATCAGCATGTCGTTATGTCCCTATCCTGGTCCTCAAGAATGATGGACTGTCGATCCTCGATCACCGATATCGACATCAACTGATCATGTCGGAACCCTACACATATGTTGCCCAAGAGTCCGTTGGAAGTTCTGCCAATCGGTATATTGCCGATTTGACTACCTGATCGTCAACATAGCTTATACATAGATATATGACTGCTAATTGTGATGACCTCCGATCCGTCGATCCGATTTGATCAAAGATCAGCAATTTGGGATTCCATGGTCTAATGCTTAAGTCCATCTTCATGTGACCTCTGATTGCGATTTTCCTTTAAGGCTTTAAGACCCATTTCTAAAGAAAATTCCTCATTCTCTTAAGGATTGAAGAGCCCTTGTTTTTGTAATAACTTCATCATTCAGACTCGAATTGAAGTACCTTTTGCACCATTGGAATCAGGTAGATGAGATATACATCCCAGTCTTGAGTTGACTTCATTCTGCCCACTTGGATTTTCTGAGTTTTTCCATGCCATTATATCTGAAGATCCCACTTGGATCACTAGATTCTATGGAGGCAAGATTTCATTTCTAGAAATATGTCACCTTGGAGTATACAGACACCATCGCAGACTACCAAGCTTCACATCAATTATGTACTATCAACCACCATGACGATGTCAAAGAGCTGGTCCTCTCACAGTTTTTCAGTCATAATGATGTCTTGCATGGCTTGCTCAAGCCTATTCTGTCTCACATGGGTACATGTGTAGATTGTATGTAATGTCTTATATGTAATGTCCCGCATAACTCATTGTATAGGATTTTGGTCAGCGAAGCTTCCAATAGGAGTATCTTAGAGAAAGCTTGGATAGTATTGTAATGAGCCTTGGCTTCTCCACTTTGCAGAGCTAGTATATCTCTTTGGAGGAGCAAGCGGTTGTGACTGTAATGTTCTGCTACTAGAACTAGTGGTTGGACATGAATGTATTGTATGACTGGAACTTACACTTATTAATGTAACAGATCCAACACATTTCATGCATATGTCGTATTATATTCTAGTTATCTTGTTTAATCTAAATGAAATATGTATCTGTTTTCTTATGCATGCATGTATGTACTATTTTGTATAAGTATGTATGAATCTTATTGAAATGTGCTGATTGGTTTAACCATCACTTTGGATTTCTTGCTAACTTGATTTCCAGTTTCTGATGCATCTTCACTCATGTGTTCCCTTCTAATTTGCATGCTATCATAGGTTTCCAAGGGGCACACTCACCCCACTTTCGTTGTGTTAGAAAAATTCATGCACCTTCCTTGAATTCCCATAGATATCACACCCTTGCTACCAACAGGGACATCCAGCTTGCCTCTCTGTGAAACCGTTGTCAAGGCGATATCGTACGAACCACTACTGGGACTCCTACACCAAACAGTCTGAGGTCTAATTGGGACTTCTTACCAAGGAGGTCTCCTGACATGTTGGTGGGTCCAAAAGCATCAATAATACCATAGGTAAAAACTAGCACGCATGGTGTCTAATTGTCTAGCCCTAGCTTAAGCTAGCACTAGATTCCTTGTTTTATAAATTACTATATGTTTCTCTGATTGTTCCTTATAATGTTGGATTTGGGTAGGATCAAGAAGCCTCTGATGCATGGTTACAACAGTAAGATGTCAATTCCACTTAAGGGAGTATAGTTCATATTGATGTTCTAGTATACATAGTTCCCTATTTCAATTGGATCTAAGTTTATAATGTCTTCCTAACTGTCTTTATATATTTTATGATGATTGCTATGACTACTGAACTTAAATTTGAAAGAGTGGGAGGTATTGGTAATGTAATAATCTACAATATAAGTTCATAAGAATTTGTTGGACGCCAATAAATTAAGTTTTGATTGTCCTCTCATAAAAACTCTTGTTTGAGATCTAGAACTATCTCCATCTTCATTTTACTGTGAACATTAATTTACATTGTAATTCTTGAAATAGACCAACAATAATTCTAACGAAGACCAATGATTAATGTCTAATTGTAAGCTCATAGAAACTCCTATCTGAAATCTCAAACTATCTCCGTTTGAATTTTATTCTAAATATGGGTATACATTATAAATCACATTGACCAACTTATAGTTTATTAACTAAAACTAAACCACAGAAACCCCACACTAAAATAGCTTGACAGTCTTAGAGAAGAAACCCTAGAGGAGAAACCCTGGACAAAACAAAGAAGAGAGCTTGGGCAAGGATGAGGCTAGATATTTCAATCTCAGATGATTATTTTTAGTAATAGATGATTTTAAACATTTTATTCAATAGAAAAAAGAACAAATCAAACAACTTTGTGCCCATCATCTATACCATTACAGTACAAAAATATCAACAACAGAATTGAAAAAAAGCTCCATACCTTTACATGTCATTCGTGGGCCCTACATTTGTAGAGATGAATGAGCATCATATGGGAGTGTTTAAGAGCGAGAAGGCTGGGATGCAGTGATCCATAACTGGAATTTGAGGACTAAAATCTTTGAATGTGTTGTAGGGTCGAGAAGTAGCATCTGAAACTGACCAATGCCATGGAGATGCCTTTAGCTACACCATATTGCGACATCAAAAGGCAATTAAGGTGGAAGAAACTGTGGTGCCAAAATTTTGTTGAAAGACTTTGATTTGTTTTAAATGCAAAGGATTTACCATAACATTGTGGTGCCAAAAGTTTTTTTAAAGACTTTGATTTGGTTTAAATGAACACAATTTACCATAACATGGTGTGACTTTAATTTAGTTCAAATGCACAAAATCTACGATAACATGGGCCAATGGTATGTAATTAGTGGTCTCATGCAATGATATTTATGTGTGTCAAAAATTATAACCTCTTAAAGTTCTAGTTGTTTATGTGACTACTATTTCTCATATACTGATTCAAATTAAAAGACTCAAAATTAAAATTATGTCAAGGTTTCTTCTTGTTTTAACATAGATATAGAAAAGTATGATAGCATGCTCTTTCTTAAAGGTTTGACAAATTTTTTTTTGAACTACGCTTCCAACTATCACAATGAGGGCAATTTCCTAGATTTAGCATTATAAGAGGTTTGGACCAATGGAGGAATTTCTATTAGGGATTTTATCTATACTGATATTTTCATAACATTACCACATTTTGGACACTAGGAATAGCTCTCAACGAATTTACCAATGGACATAAAAATGACCTTATCTAGGAATATGAGTACCATTACTATTCTCTTCATAATAAAAATTAGTATGAGGGAAGGAGTAAAAGACATTTACTCCTAAAATGAATCTTCTCATGATCAAGGACAATGAATTTGGCATTGAGAAACCACATATATCCTCTCTAAATAATCTTCGTTAGGATATATGAGGTATCAACTCCATTAGGATTTTTTTCACACTATATATAGGAGTCGAGGAATGTACCATAGGTAAGGGGGGTAAAGAAGGGCATGAGGCCTTACAAGAAGGTTTTTAGTCTCAAGGGCTATAAGCCAGACGTAAAAACCACATAGATTTTATTTAATGAATCTTTGGACTTAAGTCAAGATATGGGCACCATAAGAGGTATGTAACAACGCCACAAAAACCCCATAACAAATAATGCGTCATCTTTCTAAGATGTGAGGAAAAATTCCTATTAACCCTTAAAACCCTTTTATATTAGTTTCAAATTCTCTTTCTTATCCCTCCTTCCAAAGGGAGCATAAAATTATTCTCTATATTGTATAAAATAGTTATAGTTTTAGCATTATTTATGGATTCATAAACCCCTTCAAGGTGGTCATTGAGTCCATATACCTAAATTTTAGCTTTACAGATGGATTTAAGATTAAGGGGCTCTCTGAATTTTAACATTATAGATGGATTCTGATACCTTTTTGTCTCAAAATTTTAACACTTATGAATCCATTTGTAGTGTTAAAATTTTGGCCAAATGTAACACTTAAGTATCAAAAATGCAATTTTCCATTTCCAGAGCGACACAATAAAAAACGACTAATATAAATTACTCATTCATATACTTTTGTACTTGTTGGTTGTTCATAGGTTTATTCTTGGACTATAATAGTTTTTTACATTAATCATTTTTTATTTTGTAACTTATTATCTAGTCATATATTTTATTCCTGTACTATATTAGTCATTTAAGTTAGTCACTTTTAGTTGGATCACTTATTATCTAGTCATATTTTATCCCTAGACTAAGTTAGTCATTTTTAGTAGTAATTCACTTGAAATAATTGTGGTGACTAACAATTTTAGCCACGTCATAACTAATCTCTCATTTTGTACTAGTGATGAGTCTCTTAAAATGCATGAAGGTGAAACTATTCCAAATGTTTTCCTCAGAGTAGACGAAGTAGTTAACACTATGAAGGGTCTAGGTGATAATATTGAGGATTATACGATTGTTGCAACAATATTGAGATTGCTAACTTCTAGGTTCAATTCCAAAGTTTCAGCAACTGAGGAAATGCGGGATTTGAACTGTTATCCATAGAGATACTCCATGGGATATTGATAGCTTATGATTTGAGGAAAAAATTGGGCCAATCAGAAATCAGATAAATCACTTTCAAATCTATTCATAAAGGAAACAAAAGAAGAAAAAACCAGATAATTCCAACTACATCACAGATGAAGAAGGGGAAAACTTTTTAAAGAAGCTGCAAATAGGTAGTAGAAAATTCAAAGGTAAAGTCCTGTTTAAATTCTTTTCTTATGGAAGGGTAGGGAACTATGCTGCTAAACGTCCATATAAAGATAATATTGCAAAAGGAGGTAACAACTATAAGAAGAATGCTAAAAGGAATGACAAAAAGGAAGAGTTTTTATAGTCATGAAGATAATGAAAGTTATTTTGATGATGAAGAAGATGACTCTAACTTTAATCAAGAATAAAAAATTCTCATGGCCTTAGAAAATCAATTTATAAGTGAATAAGGTAATTCTTATTATTTAAATAATGCATTAAGGGAGATTTATAGACTCAGGATGATAAACAAGAATCAAGAAAAGGAATTAGTATGTATAAAGAGAATAAATTAGTTGAAGAAATGACTCAATTAAAGGTTTGTCTAGAGGAGGATAAAAGAGTAGAGAAAGTACTAAGGAAATAAATTCTAGAAAAGGAAAAGTACTATGAGAAATTAGAATTTGAAATTGTGGAACTAAGAAAAGAACATGAGAAAAAAAAATCTCAATTGAATCTAAATCTCAGATTTACAAAAGGATTTGAATCATTAGAAGAGATTATTAAGGTTCAACATTCCCTATCAATCAAGATGGGTCTTGGATATAATGCAACTCAAAGTAATAAAACATCAAAATATATGATATCTATTCGAATAAGTACAAAGAGTTATGCCAATGCTATAAAAGGTGGCAATAATTAGGGAAATGAGACTCAACAAACACAAGAAGGATCAATCCATGAAAATATAAAGAAATGGAGACAACCATGACAAGAAAGGTACTCTTCCAAGAATCAAGAATCAAGTTATTCAAGAAAGTTATTTACTCCTAGGTAATTTAATTTCCATGGTTATTACTTTGATTGTCATAACTTTGGTCAAAAATCAATGCATTGTGTAGCTTATGAAACTATCAAGACTAGAGAAGCAAGAGTCAAGTCAAGAAATTTCTCCGATTATGCTTTCTCTCCTCTTATGAATGAAATTGAGTGTACCATATGTATTAACTTTGGGCATGAGGAGAGCGAATGAAAAAGAAGGATTATTTCTTCTTATCAACATGAACAAAAGAAAAGGCCTCCAAAATTTTTGAAAAGAAAGATCCCTTTCCCTTTTGAAAGATGTGATTTAGCTTTTTATGCAAGGGATCAAGGGAATAGGTGGTATATTAATAGTGGTTGCTCAAAACACATGACAAGTGACAACAATAATTTTCTTTCCATTCTTGATGTTAAGAAATAAAATGATGTCTCCTTTAATAAAATTTCTCCTACTACTATTAAAGGATAAGCATTTGTGATTTTAGAAGGTAAAACCAAAGTTAAGAATGTATTATTTGTAGATGGATTGAAACATAACTTAGTGAGAGATAAATGTGATCTTTTCAATGGTGTATATGGTTCATCAAATGAAGCTATGATGAGTTGATAATGGTGAATGGAAAAACTAGGGCTTTCCTATGAAAGGGCTTCTTGCCCCCAATCCAAATTAATTTATGCTATGCACTAATGGTGAATTTGGAGAGGAGGAGAGAGCCCTAAAACTTGGTGAGCACATAGTGGACAAATAAACAAGTGGATTTTGGATTTATGACTTTCAGGTTGGTCGCCTTTCTTGTCTCAAAATGGCCTTAATGCTTCTTGGAAGGATGGATCCTAATGAAGAATCAAGGTAAGAAAGAAAATGAGAATGAACTACTAGAGAAGGTCTAGGATCATTCCTACCCACCAATTAAAATAGGGGGACTAGGTGGTAAGTGTGGCATCACATAGAGTAGAATGTTTCAATATATGGTATCAATCATCTACTATATATTAATTGTATATGGATTTTCGAAGAGACTTGTAGGAAACACTATCCAACAAATTAAATGATAATCAACCATACCTAGATCATTAGCGTCGAGGTCAAGACTGATGTTAATCCAAAGAGAAGGTGGTCATTGGGGGCTTCATGCCCCCAATCATGGTATAATTCCCCCCCCAACATATGATGATGGAGGGGACTAATCAAGCAAGCAAATGTGGGAATGATGTCCCCAACAGGGTGTGTATGTAACATGCTATGGACATGCCAGATGTATTTAGAATAATGGATCCCAAATACTTATATGGAGGTACATAATATGGTTATGCACTTATTTTATGTTGTTTCCATTTATTATGATGTTATGCTTGTCTTCTTATAGAAAGAATAAATGAATATAGTGGGAGAAAGGCAATGATAGATTTTTAATCTCACTTGGAAGAACATACGTGAGTCAAAGGGATGAAATGTCTGGGTTCACATACATGGTGTCACCATACCAAAGAGTGTATTTTGATATAATGAATCGATGCTCACCTAGATGACACTAGGGTTGAACAACAAAAATGTGTAAGGGATGAGGTTGTTGAGATGAGATGAAGAAATGATTAAATAGATCATCCCAAGGGTGATTTGGAGTGATATGGAACTCTAGAGGTTATTCAACATGGATAATAATAATGGTGCTAGAGTTGGAACTACTAGATGTGATATGAGTGTTTGGGGGAATTTATTCTTCTAGACCCACAAGAGTGGATGCCCCCTTACGCAAACATTATGTGGAAATGTAATGGACACAAAGTGGATGTGGTGCAAATTCTTGGGTTAGAAGTAATAGTTGACTGAACTAATCATCATCATGGAATACATGGTTCAGATAGACAACATCTTCAAGGGGAGACTAAAGACAAATTGATTTGAATTCCACCGATGTTGAGACTAAAGAAACTTCTAAAGCTGAATCTAAATATGCACATTCAGATAATCCCAAGGGGTTTGAATATGTTGATCCCATGGATGATGACAGGTAAAGGACGAGTACATAGTTATTTTCCATTTATACATCAGGATGGGGAATCATGATAATGGGTTAAGTAACCTCCCACCTTTGTAACAAATTGGTGCCAGGGTCTGTGGGTAGAGAAGCGAAAGGGTCACTATAAGCGGCATCAATGTCACAAAGAATTATGAGGGCATCGTGAAAATATTAGATAAGAGAATAATGAAGAGAATATTGTTTGTGTCTATCACACAAAGTGCATGGGTTATTCATGCTTAATGATTTATTTTTATTGGACGATTCAAGTAAGGTGACTTTCACCTTAGGGACATATGGGTCTCAATAAATTTCATCTTTTAAAATCATACTCTTGAGGAAAGAAAGAGTATGGCAATTGTTAGTGGCATGACTAGGAAGATCACACAAAGTGCATGGAGGAGTAGGCTTAGGTGCTTTAGAGGGAGTGGGTTCCACTTGGGTTGCCTTATCTTTGCCCCATTTTTCTAAGTTATCCCACCTCAGTACATTCTTTCGAAATAAGAGTAGATTCCTATAGATGTTGCAGTGGAACTAAAGAAGTGATAGAGGCAGTGGAAACCAATTGCACTACTGTCAAAGACATGTAAGGCTTGAGCTGATGGGGTGGAATATTTGTAGGAGGATCCATATACCAAACTAGTATCCCCAAAGTAAAGTTAGGTAAACTTAGCATAGGCATCATAGAGGTGGATTTTATATCTGATGGCAGGCATAAGAAAGGGATCTAATTGATTTTCGAGGACGAACTTCTCTTGAGGTACCAACTAAGTCTTCAGAAGTAGGTTGTGGTTGAGTTGACTAATAGGAAGATGTACCAGACTGATCTTTTGTAGCCCATTATGCTTGAAGCATGAAAATTATATAAGATCTATGATTAATGGGAATATGTAGTGGGCCATAATATAACCCTAGAAAATAGGAACCTTTATAGACCTAGGAAATTTTTGTCAATGAAGGCATGGAATTTTTAGCCACCATCAAAGAATGATATTCTAAGGTGATATATAAGACTAAGGATCATATTAATTTAATTAATTGATGTGAACTATCATCCTATTATAAGGGAAGCTCATGGTATGAAAGACATAGACGTGACCACTTTAATAGCATACATGAAACTACGAGCAAGTAAGAAGTTATAATGAAGAGGTTCATAAATGACTTCCACATCAATCATGACTTGCTTGCCGGTAACAACAATGGGACAATTATGATATAGACCAATGGGTTGTGAGGGGTGACGATCATATGCACAAAGAGTCATAGTTTATGGTGAAATGTTGGGGGAACTAAGTTACTTTCAGACATGAGAGGACATCACATAAGTGGATGTTCCTTCATTAATAATACATCATTGGATAATGGTTCTCTTAATGGAGACATGCATCTAAAAGGAAACAAAGGGAGGAAAACAAAGATGATTTGGTTTGTCAACATCAAAGATGACAATGTGATCATCTAAAGGGTCCACAATTCCTAAAGTAGATAGTAGAGCTTTTATTTGAGATGGGTACATATGGAGGACTTCCATCCTTGACATAGTAGCTAGATATTGTGCTAAGTCATCTATTATACTATAAGTGTGGAAGGCTCATGAATTGGTATGATTTGAATGTAACAAAACTTTGGAAATATTTGATGGGATGTCATCCTAAGGTGGATGTATTTATAATTTATTTGTTGGATGATGAAATGAGCTCTGTGGATACTTTGGGCTGCACATTAGTGGCTAAATTCTAAGGAGGTTTATCATATTTGTGTGACTGTGTTTGGAGGTTGACTTATTCAAGATTCATCATAAGGATTTGGTAAGATCCATTCCCTAGTAGATGAGATGGGGGAGTGGAGGAATTTGGTTGTTTTGAGTGGCCATATGGCCTTGTGGAAGTGAGGAGGGATCAAAAGAACCAATCCATGTCAACGCAGTCCTCAAATTTCAGAGCTTTGCAAAATATCTACCTTTTACACCATTCCAAACATGGTTAGAAAGGAGGGTGGTAGACGTTTGATGAAATGAAGTCAAAATTTTGGTATCACTATCATCATGGATAGGTGACTAGAAATAAGATAAGAAGGATTTGGAAAACATCACAAAAGTTGAATGAGATGCACGAGGCTGGTCTACAAACAATTTCATGAGAGTTCTAATGAGGGTGCATTGAAAAATGCATAGACAGATGGAATCCTCTGTGATAGAGTTAGAGGAACACAACATGTGAAATGAGAAAACACGATTAGTGGCATCCTCTCCAAAATACCCTTCAAATTTTGGTATATTAGAGGGGAGCTTGGTTGGCATATGTGGCTAATTCAGATCACGATGAATAGGATCATTAATGAGCTTGTTCAAATCAAAGAGACTTAAAATGGCCATATAAGGGACCAATGGTTGGGTAGATGCCATTCCTTGGGAGGTTCCAATGTTACCTCGAGGAAGTGGACCCTAATGGTTCTCGCATTGGGATTGACATTACCACCAACATTGACTCTAGATATGGTAGTGGTTGAGGGGTGAGAGGACTCAAAATCAAAGGATGAACTAGATGAATAAAAAAGAGTAGAGTATAAAAGTGGACTAGGGAGAGGGACCTTGATTTTTTGAGCAAGTGTTAATGGATGTGCTAAGGGAGAATGAGGGTGAATACGATATATTCTTTGTGACAAATTCCTAGGGGCACAATGATATGAGGAAAAATAATACTAAAGGCTAGAAGAAAAGGTTGAAGGAAAAGAACAACAGAAAGCAAGCATACACTAAGTGCAATAATGTAAATTGCAAGCTAAATAGAATGTAATGCTATTATAATTCAACTCACACTATAAAGAGAAACATAACTCCTATCCTAAAGGTTAACTACACCTCAAACAATTCCTATTATGATGTTCAGGATAAGCTATCAAAAAAATTCTTACTTGTGGGGCCTGATATCTACAGGCAGATCCATCTAGTGAAAGCTAGTGTAAAGGGATGGTTGTTCCCCACAACCACCACTTACAAGGTGTTTATCCTAAAAAGTTTCAGTAAGGTTACCTCTATGCGATAAAGGTGAGGAATATTGAGCTTCTGGGTAATCATCCATAGACCCAAATTCCTTACCAATAGGTGGATAACCTACAAGGGGAACCCATAGTATCCTTAGCCTAAGCTTAACCTCCTCTTAAATGGGTTTCTATTTGACACTGGTTTTTAATTGTTGGATGGTGGAAGATTTTAAGCACCCTAATTAAACAACCTCTATGTCTCAATGTAAGTGATTGGTGGACATTATTTTGATTCCTACCCCACAAACCCTACCCTAGTTAAAATATTGTTTTGCCTAGATGCCCAAGTGGGCTTAGATCTTTGTGTGTTGAGATTAAGTTCTTGTTTATTAAAAATATTGGCTTGGAGGTGCTAACTAAGTGCTCATTTTCTTAGTGTGTGTAATTTGCATGAAAATGTGTGAAGTTTCATTGGTTTTACATGTAACAGAAACTATGTTACTAAAAAGTAGACTGCATAAATGAAAATTGAATTGAAATGAATAGAAAAAAATTCAAGCACACTCTACGTCCCACCAAACGAGGAATAATAACAACAAAAAAAGAGAAAAAGAAGGAAACAAAAATGAATATCATAAGATCAAATGGAAAAGGGGTTGGGATCTGTGGCTGAAAAGGCCTACTTTATGTTGAAAAATGTAGCAGAAAAGGATTGTATTCTAGACTAAAAAGGTAGCAAAATACTAATTGTTGAAAAGACACCTAAAGATGACTTTGAGGAAGGGTGAAACAAAGGCCAAAGAGGGGCTCAAAGTCTCACAAAAGGGTTGAAATAGAAGTTATAACCTAATGAAAAATAGTGGTCAATAACTATGAAATAGTAGACTACCAACTAAGCTAAATCCCTAAAAAAGTGGAAAAGGATTACTAGAAGCCCTAGGGGAATATTTTCATGCATTTGGAAAGAGCATAAGCTAGATAGATCCAGGCCTACAGTGATGTAACCGAATGTAGAAAAACCCACATAATAGGAAGACAAAACTAAACTACTGGAAAAAAAATTGAAAATGTAGAAAAAGGAGGGTAAGATAAGTCTCTGACCTATTCCTACATTATAATGTAGGTTGTGGCTTGTTTCCTATGTTGGTCACCACAAGTTTTTTCGAAGTGAGTTGGACGAGCTGGACCTTCCACTTTTAGGGTTTGCTAGATCCTACTATCTCCTATGTGGCTGGAACCTATGGCCTGTGAAACACAAATAGAAATAGAAAAACAAAAGTTTTTACCAAAAATAACTAATAATAGACAAAAATATAAATAAGAAAACGAAAGAGAGAAAAATGTAGAATGAGGGATTTGGTTATCTAAACTGGTGGAGCCACCATTTTTTAGGAGAATATTTATGGGTATATGAGCAAAAAATCCACTTTTGTATAGTTGGTTATGAACCGCCTAAAATCAAAGGAGATAAGAAGAAAAATGTTGCAAATACTTTGAGATCTGTAAGAATAATGTTAGAAAACCCTACAAAGAGGATACAAATACTAGAAAACATATGCTACCAAGGATAACAATAAACCAAATAAATGGAATTTATAAATAGTTTCTTGCCCTAGGTTTCCCTTGGCTGAGGAATTTATAATATAGATGTTAGTGGGATTTATAATGAAATACAAAATAATTGGGTGGGGAGTAGGATGCATTTAATTAATTATTGGTTGAAGGGGGTTGAATATCTAACTTTATACTAAACCACCCTTCAAGATCCATAATGTTGAGTAATTCTCCTCATAGTCTCTTCCTCTTTGTTTGGGGGAGGAGTGAAGAGGGAGAAAGTTGAAGGGTTATATATCCAACCTATGTAATGTTAATTAATTACTATGATAATTAAGATTACTACACCAAAATTGGCCTATGCAGAACCCATGAAATATATAACTATTGTGGTAATTTGAGTAGAAGGGTTGGGTGGTAAAGTATGGAGGTTGTATTACACATTGTCCCACCTTGACCTATGTGGTGGAATACCATTTGAAACTATTGTAAAACCACAAATAACGTTCAAGTTAATAAATATGCATTTTATTGCAAAAGCACAAATCCAAACATGAGTCTGAAATAAACACAATATGTTGTAGAAGAAACATGGTCCGGAGTTTGAGTGAGAAAACATTCATCAAGCTAGGAAAGTTGATATTTGTAAATATGTTGTTATCAAATTCTATAAATACATTGTTTGATGCTCTAAATACACTCTTTATTTCTATATATTTAAGTAGAATTTGCAAGACAAATATCAAAGAAGATTTAAAAGTGCATCACCAAGAAAGGAAAGCTGCATTTTGTGACATATGTAATAATATTCCATTTCCATGAATGTTTTGATAAGTGTGATATGAAAAACATGATTTAAAATTCTAGTTATAAAATAGTATAAACCCCATTTTTTTATTGAAACCCTATACTAGAGGAAGCCATACTTGCCACTGTACTTGAGCTTCCATTAGTTGGAATTACATTCAAATTACTCCTCATGTGCTTGAAAATTGAATAGATCTTTGGCTAAGACTAATTAACCTCTACTGTCTTCTTCATTTCCTACATACCAATCTATGTCTGATGTATCATTCATAAGCATTACATCCACCACACCATTATTTGGTTATATTCATAATTTTATTGTTCCTTAAGAATTGACCATGAAGTCTCTCATTAAAGTAACTTTCTTCGATGAACGTTGAAACTAAACACCAAATATGTTAGAAAATTATATGTTATAGAGCAATTGAACACACAGAATATTGCATAAATATAAACATAGAAAACACATAAAACTAGAGAGACACAGATATACGTGGTTCACCCAGTTTGGGCTACGTTGATCCCGAGCAACTAGTCCTTCCTTTCTAATATCCAACAAAATGAAGAGACACAACCTACAATAGATCCGCTATAATATCCTCCGTTTTCTCTCACAGTCTCACTCTCTGTTTCTCCCTCAGAGAATACATATCTATTACACAACCTTGATACAATGCCCTCATACAAAGAGAGGGGTTTCCTTCTAGGGAAAAAAAACCTAAACTAAAAATAAGTTCTACTGTCAGACCATCTGCCTAATGAACGGCCCAGATTGACTAGAAATTACTATACTTTTACAAGGCAATTTTACATCTATTTTTAACTTTGGGGGCGCTGCCCCCAAAACCCTCGTCAGGGAACTGCTGGCCACTAGACCCCCCAACTGGGGGGCATCAGCTCCCTAAGATCCCCACGGGGATGGCAAGTCGCCCCCACACCCTCCTGCGTGGAGGGGTGTACAAACTTCCTGTGGTATAGAGCTAGCTGAAACAAACACCTCTAAATAATCATGCTCCACACCCAACAATATCTCCCACTTGGAGAATTATTATAACAACTCCATCGTTGCTTCATTTGCTGGAAAATGACTCCTCTTTGGACTTGGCTATTTCTCATCTTCATCGTCATCCTTGAATACCAATTGAAATTGGGCATATTCTCAGTTTCTCCCTAGTTACAACTTTTGTTAGCATATCTGTAGGATTCTGGCTAGTGTGTATCTTTTGTAGCTTCAACTCTCCATCTTCCGACACTGATCATATGAAATGGTACTTGAGTTTTATGTGTTTAGTCCTGGAATGAAATGTTGAGTTCTTTGCAAGATGAATGGCACTTTGGCTATCACTGTATAAGGTTCCCAAATCATGCTTCTTACCCAATTCACCCATAAACCTTTGTAACCAAATCATTTTTTTACTAGCCTCTATAGTAGCAACATACTCTGCTTCTATTGTTGAAAGTGCAACAACACTTTGGATTTTTGAAACCCAACTGACAGTTGTTCCACCTACAGTAAATACATATCCTGTAGTGCTCCTCGTGTTATCTTTGTCACTTGCCATATCTGCATCAACATATCCCTATAGAGAAATGTTTGAACCACCAAAGCATAATGCTTGATTTGTGGTACCTTTCAAATATCTGAGAGTCCATTTCACTGCCATCCAATGTTCCTTTCCTGGATTGTTCATGTACCTACTTACAACTCCCACTGCATGTGCAATCTCAGGCCTTGTGCAGACCATTGCATACATTAAGCTTCCAATTGTTGATGCATCTAGAACTTCAGACATATAATCTATGTCTTCTTGGGTCTTTGGGCACATTTCCTTACTAAGTTTGGAATGGCTAGAAAAAGGTGTACTAACTAGTTTTGGATTGTGCATATTAAATATTTTCAACACCTTTTGTATGTACTTATTCTGAGACAATGTTAATTTGCGACTTTTCTCATCTCTAATTATTCTCATACCAAGGATTTGTTTTGCAGCTCCCAAATCCTTCATTGCAAATGAATTTTCCAATTTTCTTTTGAGCACATTTATTTCCTGCATGTTAGACCCTGCAACAAGCATGTCATCTACATACAATAACAATATAATATAGTTGCCATCATTTTGCTTTTTTAGATAAACACAATGATCAGAGTGACATCTAGTATAACCTTGTTCAGACATAGGCTTTTGAAATTTTAAATACCACTTCCTTGGAGCCTATTTTAAGCCATACAAGCTCTTCTTCAACCTACTCACTAGTTTCTCCTTCCCTTTTACCTCATATCCTTGTGGTTGCTACATATATATCTCTATCTCCAAATCCCCATGGAGAAAGGTTATCTTTACATCTAACTGCTCAAGATGCAAATTTTCAACTGCTACTAGACTTAAAATAGTTCTGATTGAAGTCATTTTAACAACAGGAGAAAATATTTCATCAAAATCATACCTTTCTTTTGTGCAAACCCCTTCACCACAATTCTAGCTTTGTACCTTTGTTTTCCTCCATCATCTTCCTTCAACCTGTAAACCCATTTATTCTTTAATGTAGTTTTTCCTATAGGCAACCTGACTAAGTCCCAAGTTTGGTTATGCATTAAGGAGTCCATCCCTTCTTCCATGGCTACCTCCCACTTCTTCCTACTTTCAACCTGCATTGCTTCTTTATAACATTCGAGCTCACCAGAATCAGTCAACAATAAATAATATAATGACAGAGAGTATCGTTCAGGGGGTATACTTATCCTAGTAGATCTTCTAACACCACTTTCAGGTGCTTGGGTTGCCTGTTGTTGTTGTGGTGGTTGTTGTTGTTATGGTTGCTGATTATTATTCTTTTCAAACACCTTTACTTTTTCAATGATTTCATCAAGAGTTGCGTATTCCTTGTTTTCTTTTCCCTATTTTTTTTTTCCTGCAACTGATTCTTATACAAGACCTTTTCATTGAATATTACATCTCTGCTCATAATGATTTTGTAATTTTCGTAATCATATAAGTGATAACGAAAATTATTAACACCATATCCAATAAAGGTACATTTTTTTGACTTTGCCTCAAGCTTTGTTCTATTTTCTTTATCAATATGGACAAAGGCCTCACAACCAAAAGGCTTTATAAAAGAGTAGTTTACCTTTTTACCTGTCCATGCCTCCTCTAGAACACCATCATCCAAGGAACTTGAAGGCCCTCTGTTTATTAGGTAAACAATGGTATCTACAACATCTACCCAAAATTGTAAAGGCAATCTTGCATGAAATCTCATGCACCTTGCATGCTACATGATTGTTCTGTTCATCCTTTTTGACACACCATTTTCTTGTGGTGTTCTTGGAACTATCTTCTTTCTACGAACTCCATGCTCTGAACAATACTTATCAAAATCTTTGCTGCAATATTCACCTCGATTGTTTGATATGAGACACTTCAATTTCTTTCTTTTCTTAATCTCAACCAAAGCTTTCCATTTCTTGAAAGTGTCAAATACATCAGATTTATTCTTAATACAATAAATCAAAGTTTTTTTAATTGCATCATCAATAAAAGTAACATAATAATGAGATCCATCGAGAGATGATATCTGAGCAGGTCCCCATACATCTGTATGCACAAGCTCTAAATTTTTTCTCTTCTTTTCTTTCCCAACTCTGAGAAATCTGACTCTCTTCTATTTTCCATAAATGCAATTCTCACAAAAGTCCAAATAAACAATCTTCAAACCCAACAACAAATTCCTTGAGTGAAGAATCTTCATCCCCTTTTCACTTATGCGTCCAAGCCTATGATGCCATAATGTTTCATCTGCTCCTTTGGAAGTTAAAGCATTAACAGAGTTAAAAATACCATTGCATAAATAAAATGTACCAACCTTTTCTCCTTTTGCTACTACCAAGGCTCCTTTGGTGACCTTCCAAGATTTATTTGTGAAAGTTGTCACACAACCTTCACTACCTAACTGCCTTGTTGAAATCATATTTTCCTTCAGATCTGGAACATGCCTTACCTCCTTTAGTAGCCATTGGTTTCCATTCTACCATTTTACGAGAACCTTGCCCATTCCAACAATTTTATAGGGTTTATCATCACTGAAATGGACTTGTCCAAAATCTCCTTGAAGATAGTCATGAAAATATTTCTTATCAGGTGTGGCATGGAATGAGGCCCCTGAATCTACCACCGAGGAATTAGTAATATTTTCGAAAGAAAGAATCAAAGCATCTTGTAACACCTCAACTATCACATTTGCTTCATGATTGTTTTCTTGCAGTGCATATCCTTCTTTTCCCTTCTGAGATCTACAGTCTTTCTTTAAGTGTCCTTTATTTCTACATTTCCAGCACACTATCCCCAATATGGACTTGGATCTGCCTTTCCTTGATTTTTTGTGATATCCTAAGCTCTTTCCTCTTTCCTTTTTTCTTCCCCTAGACTCTACACTCAACGCATTACCCGATGTCTCACCGGAGCTTTTCCGTCATATTTCCTCGCTAAGGATAGCACCAACAACATCATCAAACTTTAAAGTACTAGATCCAGAAACAGAGTTACTAATGGCCATTACTAAACCATTCCAACTTTCTGGGAATGAGCACAAGAATAACATAGCTCTAACTTCATCATCAAAGTTTACCCCTATAGAACATAACAGACATGTAACAGTATTAAAATAATTTAAATGGTTTGCAACAGATCCACCTTCCAACATCTACATATTAAATAACTGTTTCATAAAAAATACCTTGTTTGAGGTTGAGGGTTTTTCATATAGTTTCTCCAACAACTCAATCAAACCCTTTATCATTGTTCCCTTCGAAATGTTAAAGGTGACCGATGCTGCAAGGCACAACTGTACTGTTTTGAGTGCCTTTCTATCGAGAAGGTTCCATTCTTCATTTGTCATATCATCGGCATCTTTGTTTTTTCGCCCAATGGTAGGTACATATCTTTCTGATATAGATAATCTTCCATTTGCATCTTCCACAACGAGATGTTTTGGCCATTAAATTTCTCAACCCTAAACTTACCATCTTTTTCCATTGCTCCCACTCAAATGAGGAACCCTTCTTTCCTGCGAGTTTATCAGCCAAATAGACCTTCAACTCTGATACTAGTTGTTATAAAATTACATATTATAAAGAAATGGAACAAATATAATATTGCATAAACATAAACACAGAAAATGCATAAAATCGGAGAGACACAGATATACGTGGTTCACCCAATTTGGGCTACATCCACCCCAAACAGCCAATCCTTCCTTTCTATTATCCAGCAAAATGAAGAGACACAACCTACAGTAGATCCGATGTAATATCCTCTGTTTTCTCTCACAGTATCACCTCTTTGTTTCTCGCTCAAAGAATACACATCTATTACACAGCCTCAATACAATGCCCTCATACAAAGAGAGTGATTTCCTTCTAGGGAAAAAAACCCTAAAGTAAACATAATTTCTACATCAAATCATTCGCCTAATGAACGACCCAGATTGACTAGAAATTACTATACTTTTACAAGGCAATTTTACAACTGTTTTTAGCTTTTGAGACGTTGCCCCTAAAACCCCTGCCAGGGGACCGTTGGTCCACAGACCCCTCGCTAGGGTGGATCAGCCCCCCTGGACTCCCGCGGGGGGGAGAAGTCCCCCTGCGTCAAGGGTTGTACAAACTTCTTGGGGTATACATCCAGCTGAAACAAAGGCCTCTAAATAATCATGCTCCACACCCAACAAAGTATTTTGTGAGAAATATGTAGGCAAATTGTAGTTAATACTATTTAGACAAAATACCATTTATTCTTAATTTACTATTTATACCTAAAATCCTATTATATAAATTAGGTTTACATTTAATGTAATTTTAAATTAGGAATCAACCTTATTATGCCTACATAAAAATTAGATTTAATATTATATAAAGTGTATCTTATTAAGTTTAAAATGGTATATATTAGGTTTGAATTTCACTCAAAATCTTTTTCCAAACCCTAATACATCATATCCCACAACTACTTTCCTTTTCCTTATTGCTAGGTCCCTATACTACTAGTGTAGCCCCTTATTGTTATTAGTGTAGCCCCCCTTATTATATTTTTGTGTCGATATTGTCCCCATATTATTGTGCCCCATAGAAGCCCACTATTGTTATTGTTGTGCCCTTACAATATTATTGTTATGTAGGCTTTGATTATATCGGGACCTCATAGATTCCTATATATAGAAAGCAGGCCTTATCATTTGTATCATCTACGAATTGTTCATTTGTGTAATGTAAAGGAGGTTTCCCCCTTGAAGAGGCTTATTTTGAATTCATTGATCTATCTCTTCTTCTATTTTGTGAGTTGGATTCATAACATTTGGTATTAGAGCTTTGGATTCTAGGGTTTCGCTGCTTCAAATAGGTCATCCTGGAATTTGCATTATAACTTTTTTCTACAAAGATTTAGAATTTGAAATTAAAACCCATTTGTGCTTAAATATTGATGAACCTTGTGTACAAATTGCAGATCTTGTCATGCTATATTTGCGAAGAGATGAACTTAGAAAGTTAGGGTTTTGCAGGCTCTCGAATTCCATCTCAAACAGGTGACCTTGGGAAAATCATCATAAATTTCTCTTTGAGAATCATATTCAAATTTTGTAAAAGGTGAAAGAACTAAGATGGTTTGTAGTGTGTTCGGTATAATTTGCAAGGCCAAAAGTAAAAACAGTGACACGTGGCACTCCACTAAACAAATATATAATCAGGTTGTTGTGCGAGATTTTGCATCTCTTTCTTGAATAATCCAATCTCAATAAGAACTGTGGGATTGGAAACAAGACTTAGAGGGATTCCACAGGACTAAATTGAAGAACTTAGAGATCCAAAATTACAGAGTTGTAGTCACTTCAAGATTGAGATCTTAAAAGAAAGAAAAGGAGATATGAGGAAGTTTGATGGCAAGGATCTATTAACTTGGATATTGCAGATGGAGCAATATTTTGATCTACAAGATGTGAAACTGTTACAAAAGGTATATATTACATATTTATATTTATAAATGAATATTTTGTATGGTATAGAGGGATTTGTTCTCGTAAATCACTTATCACCTCGTCAATTTTCACTGAGGAAATGATAGCACATTATGAGGATAAAAAGAGAAACACTTTCTTTAGCTAATTTATAAATCTCAAAGAAAAGGGTTCAATGGAAGAGCACATTGAGGAATTCCAAAAATTGAATATAAGGGTAAATGATGTTGCAGAGAAGGAGAGGATTGATGTCTTCATAGGGACTTTAAAGGAGAACATTCAACATGAGGTTCATCTTTGGGAACTTGATTCATTGGAGAAAGCATTCAGGTTGCCAAGAAAATTTAAAGAAACATTATGGAAACAAGGAATCCTACCACTCACAACTATAAGGATGGAAGTGTTTTTGCTCCTAGCCTTCCACAAACTACAACATTGGAAACATAACAATTGGAAGAAAAGAGAGAAAAATGGCTTTGTTACAGTTGTGATAGAAAATACACTAAAGGTCATAAGTGTGTTCAGAAGAAATTATTTTATATAGATTGCGAAGAGGAGTAGGAAAAGGGTCAAGAAATTTCGAAAGAAGATAATATACACCAAGAACCAACCCCAAAGAAAGAAGAAATAAATATGACCATATCTTGTAATGCATTGGCATGAATTACCATTTATCACACTCTTTAGATAGGAGGACATATCGAGAAGAAAAAGGTTCAAACAATGAAAGATCACATCAAGAATCAATAAAAAGTTATCCAATTTTTAGAGGATAACCTCACTTTGGCGCAGAATCAAATGAAACAATAGGAAGATCAACATCACAACGAAATATGTTTTGATTTAGTTAATTGGGTATTTTTATAGCTACAACCATATAAACAAATGTCCCTCAAGCAAGCTAAGAAGGATGATAAAATATCACCATAGTACTATTGTCCCTACAAGGTGTTGCAAAATATTAGTACTATGGCATACAAATTGGAGCTTCCTGCATCTTCCTGAGTGCACCAAGTTTTCTATGTTTCATGCTTAAAGAATGTTATAGGTGACAAGCTCCGAGTTCAAACAATATTTTTGACACTTGATGAGGAAGGAAAGATCATAGTGGAACATGAAGCAGTCATGGAAACAAGAACCTAACAACTACTAAATCAATAAATTTCAGAGTATCTCATCAAGTGGAAGAACTTACTCGCTGAAGGTTTCACATGGGAAGATGATAATTTTTATATAGAAGAATCCAGAAATACTCAAGCATTGAGGAAAACACTTTTTGAATGAGTGGGGAATGTTAAGTCGCTATAATATTAGTGTAGCCCCTTATTTATTAGTGCAACCCTCCTTATTGTATTGTTGTGCTCATGTAGTCCCCGTATTGTTATTATTGTGCCCCATAGAAGCCCACTATTGTTATTTTTGTGCCCTTACAATATTATTTTTATGTAGGTTCTAATTATATTGGGACCCCTTAGACTCCTATATATAGAAAGGAGGTCTTGTCATTTGTATCACCCAAGAATCATTCGTTTGTGTAAGTAAAGGAGGTTGGCCGCTCGAACAGGTTGATTTTGAAGTCAGTGATCTATATTTTCTTCTATTTTGTGAGATTGTTGCATAACACTTATCTTTTGTTGTCTTATTTGTTTCATACATGCCAATCTATACATGATCTACCATTCATAAGCATCACATCCACTCTAACAAGCTCTCGTTATATTCCTAGTTTTATTTTTCCCAAAGTACTAACAATGAAGTTGATCATTGATGTAACTTTTTTGTTGAATCATGCATATGCTAATGGGTTGTTTCCCTTGATATTATTTAGGCATAATAAGATTTATAAATTAGGTTTAAATTTAATGTAAGTTTAAATCAGGTATAAAAGGTTTAATAAGATATAAACCAACATAGATTCATCTTAGGTACAGATCTAACATGAGCGGAGAGGGATCAAATTGCAATATTGTTTAAAGTGTAAAATACAATGTGTAATGTTTCATTATTTGAATTACATTTTTGAAGGATATATGGAGTACATATAGGACCAAATGAACATTTTAACCATACAAAATTATTTTTTCGTGATATATATATATATAATGTATACATATTGATATTAAAATGCTTTACAAAACATTACAACAAGACATTATTTTTATTATTATTAAAATATTTACAAAACATGTACAACAAGACATTATTTTATTATTATTAATATATTTTAAGTATAATGTCTAGTATTAAAATATTTGATTGATAACCCACATTGATTACATACAACGTTAAAATATTTTATTTTATTTTATTTTTTTATATGAAGTTGACTCTGACATAAATTAGCTAACATAATATTCAAATGGTTTATTTAAATAATGTGCTGAAATAATTTATTTATTTATTTAAATATCCTATTGAAACATTTTTGAAAAGTATAACATTTAGACATCTTACTCACACATTTGTTTTACTTCTAATTACTTTATATATAATATTTTGGGATTCAGCTGGATTAAGAAAGCCATTCATCTATGACCATTTCATTGAGAGGTAGTCATAACTCACTAATTTCTCATGATTTTTGAATAGTCCATTTAGCATTCGTTGCATCAGGTGATGCTCACAGGGGTGAAGAAGTGGGATTGAAATTATTGAAATTATTCACATAGCGTCAAACATCACCTATGGGACTTGCACCCGGTAACATAATTACTTATTCATTTTTTTATTATTATAATTCACATTATTTTTCTATTTAGAACATAATTTATTTTTATTTTATAAAAGCAAGTGTCAATTAAACATCCCTCATACTACAATAAACCTATTATCTTAATAAACTAATGAACCTCTAAACTCAATCAAATTTAAAAATGTATATTAATATAAATATTTGATATCTTATATTCATCTCCATATTAACGGAAATAACACCTTTTAAAATTTATCCCTTCTTATAAATAATAACCACACTATAATGAATTTTAGAGACCAAACATCTCACATCACATTAATCTTAAAAAACAACATAATTTTTAATGTCCTTTTTCTTTCATTGGTTGAAGCATGTCGCTGTAACTCTAGGTTTCTATAATTCTTCCTATGTAATGCTACATTATCACATCTTTAAAAATTAGTTGATGTCATTTGGAAATAGGAATAGGATTCGACTTCATGAAGAATCTTCATGTTCTTTTTTCCATTAAACATTTCTCCCTCATAGAAGTGAATGTCTTAGTTACATAGAAAGTATATAAAATGATTCACCCGAATTAACAATTTAATTAAATCAAATTAAAATATGATAGACCTAAAAACATGTTGAATGTGTGATAATATAAACATTGAATGTTCCTTATACCACAAAAGTTTGGGAAAAATTGGCTTTAAAAATAAGGGTACGTATAACTTACATTAAAGGACTTATAAATTGTTAGTAATAGGTTTACAGAATGAGAACAAAAGCCTACATATTACCAAATTTTAAATGGAATTTTTTGGACCAATATATTCATAGTTATCAAAAATTATAGTTACTTAATAACCTCAATATCAATAAATTCCTAAAAAAAAATACCCTGGTATAAAGAGAAAAATTTGTATATAAAATTCAAATGTTTAAAGTTAATAATATTTTTTGGAAATTACGAATGGAACATAGTTATTTTTTATATATATTATAATATTTATAAAGTGTTATAACAATTTTAAATTTTTTTCCTAATTAATTTATAACAATTATTTGAATTTTTGTATATTTAAAAAATTATATAATATATATACAATTTGAATGAGCTTAATAGTCAAGAATATATGTTCGTTTTTTTCCAAAACCAGAACAGGTACAATATGTATGTATGTTTTAGTAGACTTCAAATCAAATCACGCTGAAATAGCAATTTCCCTATTTCTTTTTTTTCGCCCACATTTTATATTATAAAATTACTTTTCCTTATAAATCACCAAACATTTTACAATTTGCATGTTAAGTACTAATAAGATTCCAATATTAAGTACTAATAAGATTACCACTTTTGTGACATTGACTTTGAAAGTAGATAATAATAATAATATTATTAATATCAATATATAATGTTAATTAAATTAATATAATTTGTACCATTTATACATGTTAATATAATAAATACATTAAATTTATGTGAAATGAGGAGGGTGGTTAGTTCCTAAAGAAGCCAAGTCCATTTGTGAAAAATCTTTTAGTTTTTGAAATCTTTATTATATTTCATATGAGTTAATTTATATTGAAAAGATGGACATAAGTCAATGCTTAAAGTTCATAGAAAAATCTTACTAAATCTATTAAATTATGGTATTTTTATTTCTTTCTTTTTTTTCAGGGAAAAATCTCGGCAGATTAACCATGAAGAGGATTTTTTAAAGTCCGTTGGGCAGATTAGCAAGGCCTAACCCCAAGGGCATCAAGGAGAATTGACCCTGTGACCTATCGATTGGCGAGGTACTTAACAATGGGACTCAACCAGTTGAACTAACCCTTAGGGATCTTTCTCATAGGAAAATATGAGGATATCAACCTCGAAGGGAATCTTTTAAAGCCGGTCGTCGAGGCTAGCAAGGACTAACCCCAAAGGTGTCCAAGAGAATTGACCCTGTGACCTCCCGATTAGTGAGATACTTAACAATGGAGACTCAACCAGTTGAGCTAACCCTTGAAGCTATAGTCTAATTCTTATTCAGAATTTATACTATTCTATTAATATAATTTGTAATATTCCATTAATATATTAAAAAAATAGAAAAAAAATATATCAGAGAACTAGAAGATCAATCTAATACTATGTAAAATTCTAATTTATTAAATTTTGATGGAAATTTTTTAGCGAAACACAATTAATTATGTGTGCATCTTATATATGTACTGATATAACAACCAAACTCTTTTCAACTTGGCATACTTAATTTGTGGTATTTTCCTATTGAATAATCCTCGTCACAAAACAATCCCCCTTCATCATGTGGCTTAGTGAACTGGCGGGATAGCTAGTAAATGGTAGTGTAATTCACTATGAGTTGCACGTACACACTAGTGTTAATAATTAACCATTGAGCATCACCTTAAATATAATCCTTCAATGGTATTTATAAAAATCAATCAAAGAATGAGGAAATAGATGATTGTTATCTTGGAAAGGTTGTGATTGGTTCCATTTATTAATGGAAAACTAGACCAATATTAATTAAAGAATATTTATTATTAAAATTATATATATAGTTTAATAAAATAAATTATATAAAGTTAAAAATCATCTATTTCATCTTTCTTTTCCTTTTATAATTAGTTGTAATAAAAATTATAATCATTTACAAACCACCAAATAATATTTTGGAAAACCTTGGTTTCTTATTACATTTCGTAGACTCTCTAGGAATTTTGGAAAACCTTGGTTTCTTATTACATTTCAGTAGACTCTCTATGAATGAATTTGGCTTATGATTGTTTTCCTCTTATAATTAGTTCTAATAAAAATTATAACTATTTACAAAGCACCCAATAATATTTTGGAAAACCTTTGTTTCTTATTACATTTCTATAGACTCTCCACGAATGAATTTGGCATATGATTCTTTTGTTCCATAATCAAGGCAGTTTGTTTTAGTTGGATGACTTAATCAAAATAGACACAAATTTCATTGTTTTAGGTTATTTATACATTTAAGATACAAAGTAAGTTTTTGTTAGATATATGGTTTTTTTTGTTTTTACCAATAGAATGATTTTTCTCCTACAATTACTTTTTTTGATAAATCCATTTACAAAGAGCTTTAAAAATATAGGGCCAATATGGAATGGACATAAAACATATCTATAAAAGAATGGAGTCAAAGTTTTATGTTTGTAGTAGTCTAGTTGAGAGGGTTTACAGAAGGAAATAATGTCCATTTGGTGGTAGGTGACCACTTAACTACACAATGTTTTATAAAAGTAGATCTTTTTTGCTATATTTACATGAGTATGAAGATTATTCTCGATATGGGTATACAATCTACTTGTTTAATGTTTAAAAAATGAATACAAATTTTCATTTGTTCCAATGAATGACATATAGTTTATGTTGTTCACATTGTAGAATAGTCAATTTACATATCTTATAATAATGGATCAAATTTTATTTGGTCAATGGAATAAGTAGAAAATTTATGATTTGGTCAATCATTAATTGGACAAAGAATTGACTACTTTGAACATGATTGAGGCTTCAAATGAAAATTGCTAGAAAGAAATTTCAACAAATTAAAAAAAAAAATCTTGATTATCTTCCATTTCGAATAGTCCATGGTGCAGTGCTTATGTGTAATTAAAACTCCATTTACTTTATGACACGATGATTAACCTTGATTTGCAAACAACTATTGATATGTAGTCAATGAAAATATGTATAGGTTTTGGTTTCCAATGCTCTTTGCAAGGATCTCATTAACATTGGAAATTGATCTAGTTTATGAGATTCCACCACTAGATATAGATTCAAATTCCTAGGCTATTAAGCCTATTAAAACTTACTCTATATATACAATTTTCCATACATTTTGTCTCCATACTTAACACTTTTAAATTAGATATATACTTTTAATATATATATATATAAAATATATATATTATATATATATATACGATATAATTACTAAAATCATATTATATATATGTCATTTCTATTATTTTTTTTTACCCATTCTCAAATATATATTATAATTTTCTAGATGTTTTAATCTTCAAATTTATATTTTAATATTATATACTTCAAAGTCCCAAAATAAAAATTTTCTAATTATACAGATTTTGATTTTGGTTTTAATATCAAAAAAAAAAAAATTAGTCACGTTCATTTTACTTTACATATACTTAATTCTACATCAAAATTTATTTCAAGTACATTTATATGGCTTCCATAAAGGCTTATATATTTTCAAAAATTTATATGGTTGAAAAAAAGGGCATATATATTTTCATAGCTCTATTTTTGTTTATATGGATGCAATTCATATAATTATGGTTATCTTATAAATATGTTTTTAATTGGTTGACTATACTGGATACCTCAAAAATACAAGGATCTCTCTTATATGAGGCTCCAATTAGACCTCACAGTTTTTGGTGTAGGAGTATTATCTATAATATGGCCTTACTATTGTTTGCTTAAAGATATGCCTTGGCTTTAGTTGTTAGCATGAGACAGAGAAACATGTATGTGTTTTTGGATGAGAAAGAGAGTGTGCCTTGCGAATGTCCAATTGTAGATGTATCAATTTTCACTACAGAGGGGAATGAAAGTGAGCCTTTAAGAGAGAAACAATAGCACTACCCTAATGGAGACACACATGGATGAGAAAGACTTTTCTAACATTAAGTGAAATAGTTCACATAGATGCAACAATTGTTATAAGAATTATAACACATTTCCAACGACTTAAGCACCAATGTCACCAAAATAGTTCAATTACTTTAGTACAGGTAAAATAAAACATGAACCATATACATCTAAAGAGAAGTGTTAGAAATATCCACAATCCATGTGTGAAAAAGTGTTGTCCTAACAAGCATTGATATTAAGCAAAAGTTCCAAGATGTATAAATACAATGAACATCACTAGCTCCAATAGTGGAGTGTTAAAGCCATTACTTTCTCCCCAAAAGTACTAACTCTATATCTCTAATGCCTTGTGGGAGAAGCTAAGGTTCAAATTCCTTTGCATGAGAAATGATGATCCTTTTATAACTTGTGGCATGAACTTTTATATCATATGCCTCTTGGATTTCCAACTTCTAATGACCTTTAGACTTCTAAGATCTTTCAAATTCAAAATGAATTTTGGAATTGCATATGGCTCTAGGTATTACATGTATTTTGGACTTCCATGGCTCGTTTGTCCATACATAACCCTTAGAAATCCACTTATTTGCATTTTACAATGATTACATCATTACAACATAATTTATACATCATCATGCGAAGGGACATGACAAGTAACTATTATTGATTGCTAGGACTAATCGTGACTGATGACATGGACTTTCTTGAATGGATGACATGACAACCACTTGTGTCTTAATTCTTCATGGAGCTCACGATTGTTTATGTTCTTCACCCTCTGAAGGGTCTTCAATCTTATGGAGTCCTCAAGGTGCTTTGATCATCAGGTATTCAATGTCTTCTTTATTCTTTGTGATTCCTTTGGTTACCTTCTTTGTCTGATCTTCCTCATGCATGCTTGCCATGTTGTTGATGGAATACATGTAACTGTAATCACTAATAACAAGAAATCGTCATCCTGAAAAATCTCCTATTCTAAGATTGTTTCATGTATTTTTTTTGTTCATGCCTTAACAATGTGCTTGGAAGGATAAAGAGAGATTTTGGGTGCAAGGGCACACTCGAAAAGGCTAAAGGGATGAAGAGGGAAGATTTAAGGGATTCAACATGCACTCATGCACTCAAAGGGAAGAGGCAATCAAGGTAGGGAAGAGACTTTGGGATTCCCAAGTGCGCTGTGAGCTCAAGGGAGATAAGGAGGGCATAGGCACACTCATTAAGGCTAAAGGAGGAGGCTTCAATATTTCATGGTGTGCTTATTCATTTAATAAGTCTAACAGGATGCATGGCATAAGTCTAAAGGTTCAAGAATGAAGCTTTGTGCCTTTGGAGTTTGTTCATGTGCTTGAAGCATCAAGAGGGCACATGGTGAATTATGGAAGGCTGAAGGGTGGAGCTTAAGGCCTTCACGGTGTGATCATGTGCTCAAGTCAGGTGCATTCCTTTGGGTCAAAGGAGTGTACCCAAAGGAAGACTTGGATTTTGGAAGGGTGCAACATGGAACAAGGAAGGGGAAACAACTTAAGGATTAAGGCTTGTGCTCTTGCAGGGAGCATGGAATAGTTCTAAACATTGAAGGATTCTCAATCAAGGCTTTAGAGTGTACTCATGTGCTATTTTCATTAATGGGTTCTCTTTGAAACTTGAAATTTTCTAATTCACGAAGATAGGAAAAGGGGTGAACATGATGAGTTTAGACATAAAAACAAGTATGACACATACCAACTCATCAAGATAACTTAGAAACATTTGAAAAATCATAAGTAAACATAAAAACACCACTTTACAAACATTCCCACAGTGCAATAGGTGAAGTGTGTGTAACTATGACCAAAGGTAGTGTTTTGCAGCAACAAAGGTGTTATGACTATGAAATGCACTAAATATGTTCTAATCAATACGATGAAACTTGAGAACACTCAAGAACACTTGAAACATATAGGATGACATGAAATAACACTTGAATACCAAGGCAACACTTGACACAATGATAAAGTAGGCTCCAAAATTTGAATGTAGTGAAATCTTGGAGAACATTGTAGCAGCGACAACACTTGGCGAGTTTCAACTTGTCTATTTAGGAATATATTTTCAATTAGAGGGGCATTCCTTCAAGAAGTATTGACTCACCAATTGAATTTCCTTAACCTCCCCCTTTCGACCCAACTACATACATAACACCTCACTTTCTTCTACTTAGTTGAACCCACAAGGATACACCATATCATAATTGTTTGGATCAAGGAAAGGGTAATGTCTGTGATAATTTGATGATATTTAGAGTATTATTTTAAATCCTTAGTGTTGCTCCACTACTAGCAAGCCTTGACAATGCCCTGATGAAGTCATTTTAGGATCATAAACATTTCTTAGCTACTAGTTGGCCTCAACAGTACCACAACGAATTTGCTTGCTTCACATGCATGCATAGGAATCCTTTCTCTTCTTCCACCCTTTATTTGTTTATTTAATAGGAATGTACATTAACACTTATTATTTTCAACAGGTGCAAGAGGGATTGTGAATTATTGAGTTCATAGGAGGTTTCCCCTTCACAGAAGCATTTTAAGACATATGATGTTAGTTTTCTCACTTTAGATTTTCCCTTTATCATTTCTCTGTTGGATTGGACAAGCGTTAACACATAAGAAGATTTATACTGAGTTTTGTAGTTTGGTTACTAACATAGGGACAAATCTAATAGGTTCCCCCAAGTTTTTCTTTTGGATGCATCACATTTTCCATTCAGTCTTAGCTCAACCTATGGCATCTTCCCAAAACAAAGAAGGAGAAAAAATAGAAATCCAAGCATTATGGTTGTCAAATTTTCTCTTTTGTTTCACCACAAAGTCCTTTTGAGCCATGCACTTTACAAAACATATTATTTATGTACAACGACGAAGACAAGAAAAAGATAGGACATGACTGACATGACACACATAGAAGTGACATTAGTGAAAATAAAAGAAAATAAAAAATTACATAAGAAGTGCAACTAGTAGCATCTTGTCAGACCAGGAGGTAACTCCTCAAATGCAATTTGATTATTTATTTAGCTTGTTCATTATTACATACAAGAGGGAGTGATTGTCCAGCTCATCTCCTAATGACTCTCCATTTCCTCTACTATTTATTTACACTAATTACAGTTGTTCACCCAATCCCTATGATTGGGTGTCAACATTACCCCCCTTGATCTAAAGGGATGTTGGTGAGTCCAAGCATCATTATGAATCTTTCAGGTTTTTCTCTTCCAAGCGCTTTGGTGAAGATCTCTGCAATCTATTCATTAGTGGAACAATGGTGAAGATGGATTATTCTGGCCTCAACATGATGTTGAATCAGATGATATTTTGAATTGATGTGCTTCATTTCATCATGAAACTTTGGTTTCTTGAACAACTTTATTTCTTAGGTATTGTCAATCACAGGTGGAGTTTATTGTACTTGTTTTACCTACAAATATTCAAGAATTTTCCTGAGCCACACAATTTCTTTTGTTGCCTCAGCTGCTGCCACATATTCTGCCTTTGTTGTGGAATTTGCTAGAACTGATTATTTGCGTTATATCCAGGAGATAGCTCCAGATCCAAGACTGATAACATAAACCGAAGTAGATACCCCAATTTCTTTTTATCCATTGAAGTCTGAATCAGAGTATCCGATCAAGTTGAAGTCACCCACTTGTGTATACTTGATTCCAAGGTCTTGAGTTCCCTTCAAGTACTTTAGAAATTTTTTTGTAGTAGACCAGTGTCCCTCACAAGGTTTTTCAATAAACTTGGAGAGTCCAAGAACAAATGAAATGTCTGGTCTAGTAGTAGTTAGGTAGTTGAGACTTCCTACAAGTTGTCTATACTTTGCTGCATCCTCAAATTCTTTTCGTTCAATGGATGTGAGCCTTAAGTTTTGTTCCATTGGAGTTGGAGTAGTCAGAGGATTAATTTAGTCATGCCAAATATGTTCAAAAGATCTCCAATGTACTTCTTTTGAGAAAGGAATATGGACTTTGGATGTTGAGTTACTTCAATACCAAGATAGTAATTAACATAGCCCCAATCAGTCATTTCAAAACCTTTCATCAATTTATTCTTTATGGATGCAATGCAGCTCTCATTGTTCCTTGTCATCAAAAGATCATATACATATACCAAAAGATACACAATTGTGTTTCCAACCTTCTTGAGAAACAAAGTTGCATCATCAAGATCCTAAGGTTTGAAATTGACTTTCAAAAAATGCTCAGTTAGTTTTTCATACCAGGCTCGCGGTGCTTGTTTGAAGCCATACAAGGATTTCACAAGTTTGCATACTTTATGTTCATATCCTTTTATAGCAAATCCTCCAGGTTGGGACATAAAAACATTCTCTTTTAGATCTCCATTCAAGAAAGTAGTTTTTACATCCATTTAATGGAATTTCCAACCGTTCTTAGTTGCTAGGGAAAAGAGTGTTTGGATGGTAGCCCATTTTGTTGTGGGGGAAAAATTCTCCTCATAATTGATCCCTTCCTTCTGTGCAAAACCTTTTTCCACAAGCTTGGCTTTGTGCTTGTCAAGTGAGCCATCAGTTTTATACTTGTTCTTGTAGACCCACTTGCAGCCAATTGGCTTGGATCCCAATGCAGGATCAACCAGCTTCGAAGTACCATTCTTTATCAAGGCGTCATACCCCTTTTGCATTGTTTCTTTCCATTCATCATGAGAAGTAGCTTCTTTAAAGGAAGTTGGTTCGATATCTGTAGAAAAATTCAATTCACAATCATAAGAAACATCCATTTCAACAGGTGAATCAGAGTCATCTACATCACCTCCATTTTGCTGGTTTGAATTTCTAGTTCTTGTATTTCCAACTTCATCAGGATGAACACTTTCAAGTGTCTTTGTCAGCTACTTTGGGGGACCTTTCTCAGATGGTCCAGGCTTCTTTGTTGATTGAGTTGTGACTGAATCAGGATTGAGTCTCCTAATTCCGTCAATCACATCACTCAAAGTATCATCCATTCTTGGAGTTTCATACGAGGGAGAGAGTGCTTCAGAAGAAGATTCCACAGGTTGATCTAGTATAGGAATCCCCCTTCAAGATGTGGAATCTAATTATCCAATTCTTGAAATTATTTTTCATTTGTGAATCTATCCAAGTGATCAAGTTATCACTCAACAACATTGTTAGTTTTGGATGATTCAAGAAAGGTTACATCTCTAGATACAACAAACTTTTTATTGACTTCATCATAGAGACAGTATGCTTTGGAGGTGTTTGAATACCCCAGGAAGATACACTTATGACTTATTACACCAAGTTTTCTTCTATGTACCTTTGGTATCAATGCATAACATGTGGAACCAAAGACCCTGATATGCTTTACTGAAGGAATGTGCCCATACCACATTTCATAAGGAGCCTTGTTTCTAATAGCATCAGATGGACATCTATTCTTTACATATACAACATACAGAACTGCATTAGCCCAAAACATCAATTTTACATTTTTGAAAAACATCATGGAGCGCACCATATTTAAGATTTTTGTATTCATTCTTTCAGCGACTCCATTATGTTGGGGATTATAAGGCAGAGTTGTTTGATGTTTGATCCCATGTTGGTGAAGATAGTTTTCAAATTCATTTGAAGTGTATTATTTTCTAGTATCATTGCGAATAGAACCAATATGAGATTGTGCATAATTTTCAATCTATGTATGAAAGTTCTTGAATGTTTGAAAAGCATCAGATTTGTTCTTCAATAAATAAACCCAACACATTCTAGTGTAGTCATCAATAAATGTCATCATATATTTATTTCCATCTGTAGAAGGAACAATCATTGGACCACATAAATATGAATGAATGAGTTCAATTTTTCTATGTGCTCTGGAATGTGAATCATGAAAAGACTGCTTGCTATGCTATCCTAGAATGCAAACATCACATTACTTAAGTTTCCTAGGAATTGTAGGAAAACCAGTAACACAATTTTTATTCAACAAGTGGAGGCTGTCATAGTTCAAGTGTCCAAATCTAGCATGCCATAATAAACTTGATGGAAATTTACGTTCTTCATAATGAAAATTGCATGAGAGATTTCGTGCATGAAAAAAAGTACCCTGCAGCTTGGGAAGCCTTTCTTCTTCTATCCCCATCATGACAAGTGAGTGATCTGATGCTTTTCTCACCTCATGCTTGCCATCAAAAATATGAATGGAGTGCCCTTGCTAGTGGATGTGGACCAAGGACAACAAGTTTCTCCTCAGCTATGGGAGATACAGAACATGATGGAAAGGAACGTCAGGAAGACTAGGCAATGTAAGCCTGGTTGTTCCAAGCCCAGATGGCTTGAGTTTTGTTTTTTCTACAAAGTATACTACCCCATCACCATTGTTAGTAAATTATTCAAAAAAATCTCTTCTAACGTCATGAGGAAAGTTGCTCCTGAATCGAGCAACCAATCATTTTTCCAAGAAGTAAGTGAAGCATTAAATAAGTCTTCATTTAATCTAATTGTTAGAAAATTATATATTATAGATATACACAGACACAATACAATTCCCTCATATATAGCGAGGGGTTGCCTTCTAGGCAAGAAAAACCTACATTAAACATAACTTCTACTATCATATCATTCGCCTAATGAACAATCCAGATTGACTAAAAAATACTATACTTTTACAAGTCCCCCCCGCACCCCCCCTGCGTGGAGAGGTGTACAATCTTCTTGGGGTATACATCCAGCTGAAACCTTTGAATACACAAGATAATCAGGCTCCACACCCAACAATCTCCCACATGGAGACTAATTATAGCAAGTCCACTACTACTTCATTTTCTAGACAATGACTCCACTTTGGACCTGGCTATTTCTCGTCTTCTTCATCATACTTGAAGACCAATTGAAACTGAGTAGATTCTCAGTTTCTCCTTGGTTACAACTTTTATTAACATATCTGTAGGGTTCTGGCTAGTGTGTATCTTTTCCAACTTCAACTGTCCATCTTCCAATGCTAACCATATGAAATGATACTTGAGCTGTATATCTTTAGTCTTAGAATGAAATGCAGATTTCTTTGCAAGATGTATGGAACTCTAGATGTCACTGTATAACCTGCCCAAATCTAGCTTTTTACCCAATTCATCCAGAAACCTTTGTAAGAAAATCATTTCTTTACTAGCCTCTGTAGTAGCAACATCCTCTGCTTCTATTGTTGAAAGTGAAACAACACTTTGGATTTTTGAAACCCAACTGAAAATTGTTCCCCCTATAGTAAATACATATCCTGTAGTGCTCCTCCTAGTATCTCTGTCACCTGCCATATCTGCATCTACATATCCCTGTAGAGCAATGTTTAAACCACCAAAGCATAATGCTTGATTTGTGGTACCTATCAAATACCTGAGAATCCACTT
The DNA here is from genome assembly GCA_000404065.3 of Pinus taeda. Classification (NCBI taxonomy): domain Eukaryota; kingdom Viridiplantae; phylum Streptophyta; class Pinopsida; order Pinales; family Pinaceae; genus Pinus; species Pinus taeda. The sequence continues at coordinate 133,073 of APFE031655171.1, forward strand.
CACTGCCATTTAATTTCCTTTTGCTACATTGTTCATGTACCTGCTTCCAACTTCCACTCCATGTGCAATATCAGGCCTTGTACAGACCATTGCATACATTAAGCTTCCAACCCTTGATGCATATGGAACTTTAGACATATGAGGCATTTCTTCCTGAGTCTTGGGACACACCTCCTTACTTAATTTAAAATCGCTAGACAAAGGTATACTAATTGGTTTTGCATTTTTCATATTAAACCTTTTCAACAACTTTTATATGTACTCACTTTAAGACAATGTTAATTTGTGATTCTTCCTATCTCTATTTATTCTTATACCAAGGATTTGTTTTGCAGCACCCAAATCCTTCACTGCAAATGAGTTTGCCAATTTCCTTTTGAGAAAATTTCTTTCCTGCATGTTAAAATTTGCAATAAGCATGTCATCTACATAAAATAACAATATAATATAGCTGCCATCATTTTGTCTTTTGAGAAAAACACAATGATTAGAGTGACAGCTAGTATAACTTTGTTCAGACATAAACCTGTCAAATTTTAGATACCACTACATTAGAGCTTGTTTTAAGCCATACAAGCTCTTCTTCAATCTACACACTATTTTCTCCTTCTGTTTTACCTCATATCCTTTTGGTTGCTACATATATATTTCTTCCTCCAAATCCCCATGGAGAAAGGTTGTCTTTACATCTAACTGCTGAAGATGCAAATCTTCAGTTGCTACTAGACTTAAAATAGTTTTGATTGAAGTCATTTTCAAAACAGGAGAAAATATCTCATCAAAGTCTATACCCTTTTTCTGTGCAAACCCTTTCACCACAAGTCTAGATTTATACCTTTTTCTACCTCCATCTTAAACCAATTTATTCTGCAATGTTGTTTTACCTGCAGGAAACCTGGCTAAGCCCCAAGTCTAGTTATGTGCTAAGGAGTCCATCCCTTCTTTCATGGCTTGCTCCCACTTCTTCTTGGTTTCTACCTGCACTGCTTCTTCATATCATTTTGGCTGAACGATACGCTCCTTGATTATATTATGTATTGTTGACTGATTTTGGTTCACCAGAATCAGTCAACAATACATACTATAATCAAGGAGAGTATTGTTCAAGGGGTCTACTTATCCTGGCAGATCTTCTAACACCACTTTCAGGTGTTTGAGATGCTTGTTTCTGTTGTGGTTGTCGTTCTAGCTATTGATCATTATGATTTTCAAGCACCATCACTTTTCTTGTGATATCATCAAGCACTGTGTATTCTTTGTTTTCTTTTTCCTGTTTCTTTTCCTGCAACTGATTCTTATACAAGACCTTTTCATTGAATATTACATCTCTAATCCTAATGATTTTGTGATTTTCATAATCATATAAGCAATAACCAAAATCATTAACACCATATCCAATAAAGGTATATTTCTTTGATTTTGCCTCAAGCTCTGTTCTATTTTCTTTATTAATGTGGACAAAGGCTTCACAACCAAAAGTCTTTAAAAAGGAGTAGTTTACCTTTTTACCTATCCATGCCTCCTCTGGAATACCACCATCCAAGGAACTTGAATGCCCTCTGTTTATTAGATAAATAGCAGTGTCTATAGCATTTGTCCAAAATTGTAAAGGCAATCCTGCATGCAATCTCATGCACCTTGCACACTCCATGATTGTCCTCTTCATCTTTCCTGACACACCATTTTCTTGTGGTGTTCCTGGAAGCATCTTCTCTTGTCGAATTCCATTCTCTAAACAGTACCTATCAAAATTTTAGCTACAATATTCACCTCCATTATCTGGCCTGAGACACTTCAACCAAAGCTTTCCATTTCTTGAAAGTACCAAATACATCAAATTTATTTCAAATACAATAAATCTAGGTTTTTATTGTTACATCATCAATAAAAGTAACATTATAATGAGAGCCACCAAGAGATGATTCCTGAGAAGGTCCCAATCCTAAGGAATCTAACTCTCTTATGTTTTCCATAAACATAATTTTCACATAATTTTAAATCAACATGCTTCAAACTTGGCAACAAATTTCTTGAGTGAAGAATCTGCATCCCCTTCTCACTCATGTGCCTGAGCTTATGATGTCACAATGTTGTATCTTCTCCTAAAGAGGTTAAAGCATTAACATAATTAGAAATACCATTGCATAAATATAATGTACCAACCTTTCCTCCTTTCGATATTACCAAGGATCCTTTAGTGACCTTCTAGGTTTTATCTCTGAAAGTACTGACGCAACCTTCACCTCCTAACTGCCCTATTGAAATCAGATTTTTCTTCAGATCTAGAACATGCCTTACCTCCTTCAATAGCCATTGATTTCCATTTTGTTTTTTTATGAAAATTGTACCCATTCCAATGATTTTACAGGGTTTAACATCACCTAATCGAACCTGTCCAAAATCTCCTTGAACATAATCATGAAAATGTTTCTTATTAGGTGTGGCATTGAATGAGGCCCATGAATATACCACCCAGGCATCAATAATATTTTCTAATGAAAGAATCAAAGCATCTTGCAACACATCACCTGTTACATTCACTTCATGATTAGTTTATTCCTGCACATCTCCTTATTTTCCCTTTCGAGACTTGCAATATTTCTTGACTTACTGTGATATCCCGGGCTCTTTCCTCTTTCCATTTTTCTTCCCCTAGTCTCTACAGTCAAATAATTGCCTGATGTCTCACCGGAGATTTTTCGTCGCATTTCCTCACTAAGGATTGCACTGACAACATCATCAAACTTTAAAGTACTAGATCCAAAGACAAAGTTACTAATGGCCATAACTAAGCCATTCCAGCTTTCTGGAAATGAGCACAAAAATAACAGACCCATAACTTCATCATCAAAATTTACCCCTACAGAACTTAAATGACTTGTAACTATACTAAAATCATTTAAATGGTCTGCAACAGATCCACCTTCTGACATCTTCATATTAAATAAATGCTTCATACGAAATACCTTACTTGAGGCCGAGGGTTTTTCAAATAGTTTTGCTAATGCCAGCATTAAACCCCATGTTGTCATTTCCTTTGAAATATTAAATGCTACCAATGCCACTAGGTAGAGCCATATTGTTCCATGTGCCTTTCTGTAAAGAATATCCCATTTTGTGTCTGTCATACTCATCAGATTCTTTGTCTTTTTGCCCAATGGTAAGTACAGATCTCTCTAATACATATAATATTCCATCTGCGTCATCTAGAGCTGGTAGTTTTTACCATTGAATTTTTCGACTCTAAACCTACCATCTTTTGCCATTGCTCCAACTCGAACCATGAACCCTTCTCTCCTCCGAGTTTATCAACCAAATAGACCTTTGGCTCTGATAGCAATTGTTAGAAAATTATATATTACAAATATACGCAGACACAATATAATTCCCTTATTTATAGTGAGGGGTTTCCTTCTAGGGAAAAAACCCCTAAATTAGACATAACTTCTACCATCAGATCATTCACCTAATGAACAAACTAGACTGAGTAGAAATTACTATACTTTTACAAGTCTCCCCCCCCGCCACACCCCCCACGTGGAGGGGTGTATAGTCTTCCTAGGGCATACATCTAGCTGAAACCTTTGAATATAGAAGATAATTAGGCTCCACACCCAAAACCAATATTATAGTGCGCCACAACATAGTGAGCAGATTTAGGTGCTTTAACTTTCTCTTTGTCATTAGTTTTACTTTTGGGTTGGTTTCTTTCCTTCTCAATTCTTTCCCAAGGAAAATTGCATGTTGATGCATCATGTGATCTATCTCTTTTGTAGTGTATGCAGTGAAAATCTGACTTTTCTCCTTGAGAGTGTCTGCCCCCCTGCCTCTAAAATTTCTTCCTATTCCTCTTTTACCACCTCTTCCTTTGGAAGAATCTTGGGAAATATTATTCTCTCTATGTGAAAGATAGAAAACCTCTTCAGAAGACTGAGGAGTTGTCTTCTTTCCAAAATCTTTCTCTCTTTTGGCAATTTTTTTCACAAGGGAGTCAAAGGTAATATCTTTGAGGTTTCCATTTGCTTGCAACGACTCAAGATAATTTAAGTGGGATAAATTGCCTCGAGAAAATATATAAGAGGAATGTCTAGTTTAAAATTAGTGACTTTCATATCATGCATAATAGATTTTACTTCTGATGCAAGAGCAAGACAATCATCATTTTGTAATTCAAGGGTGAAAAATTTAATCATGAGTTGAACAACTTTAAGTGCAAAGTGTGAGTCATAGAGTTCCTTTAGTTCTTGTAAGGCTTCGAAAGCAATTGCAAATGGTGAAATATGGTGACTCACCTCTTCATTTATTGATGTTGCAATCAATGCATAAGGCTTGCTATTCTTATTTTCCCAAATGACGAATTCCTTGTCTGAGGTAGGTTGTTCTACCTCTTTATATTTGTCTCCAACACACACTCCTTTCCACAACTCATTAAAAATGAGAGTGTGTTTGATTTTCTGCGACCATTCTGGATAGTTATCCTTGCCAGTGAGAACCACTCCCACAATAGATATCAGTGAATGCATTTTTTTAAAATTTACCCTACTGCCAATATATAAAAAAGTGCACTTTTGGTGGTTAAAAAATACACTTATGGTAGATTTAAAAGACAAAGGTAGTATGGTTAGACCGGACAATGTTATATATTAAATATTATGTATAAATATATAATATATATGGAGTAGTATGGAGGAGCATTATAAATATATATATTAGAGTAGTATCGAAGAGTGTTTGGGACAATCTCCAACCAAACAACGTTATATACCAAATAGCTAAGTAATGTTATATACCATGGGATATGAAAAAAATGTATATATGGGATATGAGAGCCAAACAACATGGATACAACATATATATGCCAAAACAATACTTAAAAGAAATGCAAAACATATATATATATATATATATATGAAAATAATGCATAGAGGTCAGCGTTATATATGAAAACAACATGGGAGATAGCAGAAGAAGCAAATGCCATCATGAAGAAGGAGCCCCTCAATTTCATGTCATGGAACACAAATAGTCTTTTTTTGTGACTCAAGAAGAATCAAAACAAGATCATCAATTTCATCAAGTGCATTGACACTGATGTTATTGTGATTCAAAAGTGTAGATGCCTGGTAGAAATTTGTTGAGCTCCTCATCATTTTTAATAGTTAGCTGAATGTGTCAAGGTGCAATCCTTCCAATCGGAAATTGCATGCTAGACAAATGAAAATGTAGAGATCGTGTATTCAACGGAGTGTTGGTAATGGGAGCGAGGCAGAGTGGAGAGTGTTGACTATTAGGGTATATGTGTCAGGCCAAGAGATTTGGCAACAAAACCTGCATAGACCACCACAACGAAAATCTTGGGAACGGTGATGGTTCAACACTCCATCATGACACACGACAGAGATGGCCTTCAATACACTCAACAGTAGGATGCTGAGGACGGAATACGAGAACAATTATGGAAGAGGACAATTATGCACAGCTCAACGAGTGTAGAGAATGCAGATAATATGGGAGAGAGTGTAAAGAATAGAGGGACAAAATATGGCAGAAAACTGATATAAGGAACTATAACACAAAAGCTAATTTTGGGAGTTGGCTCTGATACCATGTCAGACCAGGAGGTAAATCCTCAAATGTAATTGTATTATTCATTTAGGTTGTTCATTATTATATACAAGAGGGAGTGACTATTCAGTTCATCTCCCGATGTCTCTCCATTTCATCTATTATTTATTTACACTAATTACAGTTGTTCACCCAATCCCTATAATTAGGTATTAACACTTCTACTAAAAATAATGTTTCAAATCTCGGTCATTTACAAGAAGAGTGTCAATCTCCCCATCTAAGGATTTCAAATTGATTGTATTATGACCAAGATTTTTTTCAATGGTGAAGAGATTGATATACAAACATTGGAACTTCTTGTGTTTCCCATTTTCTTTGTGAGGTTTTTCTTACTTCAGTGGTAGGTCTCCCACATTGAAACTCTTAGCCCCCACAAACAAACCAATACTTAGCAGAGCTTCAGTTAACAAAAAATCTCTCTTTGGCTTTGACCCTTTCTTCCCAATTTTAGGTAAAGTATCTATCCATCTCTCAACTAGAAAGAAAGGTCTACCTTGGGAATCTTGAGAGAGTTGGAAGGTTTGGAGAAATAGGTTCAGGGGCAGGATAACTTATTTAGCATACACCAAAAAGTACAACGAGGTCTTAAGGGAAGGCTTAGGAGTTACATGGTCAACCCATAATGCATTGTTCAAAGAATTATGTGAGTTCATTTGCTAAGAGAATTTTTTTTCTTCATTATGTGGATAAGATTTTTATTTGTTGATTCAGCTAAACCATTTCCCTGTGGGTAATAGTTAGATGCATGCTTTAACAAAAAACAAATTTTTAATGAAAATTCATAAAGTTTCAATGAAAAAGAATAAGTCACATTATGAAAGACAATTGACATTGGAATGCTAAAATTGGTTATAATATTTTGTCACAAAAAGTGAATGACTTATTCATTGTTTACTTCTCTCAAGGGAACTACTTCTAATCATTCAGTAAAATAATTTGTTGCTATCAAAATGTATTTTTGATTCTTTAATGAGTGAAGAAATATTTCTCTGATAACATCTAAGCCCCACTATTGGAAAGGTTCCTCAACTCCTACTAGTAGTAGTGGGAAGACTGATGTCAGATCACAATTAGTGTGCCTATGACAAGTTTGGAACTTGTGGACATAAGTGTGGGAATATTTGAATAGAGTGGGCTAGTAATAACCAATCCTCATTACTTTATTTTTTGTTGTGTCATCTGCATAGTAACCACTTGTCAGTCTATCGTGTAAATATTTAAGTAACCTCTTTGTGTCCTATGGCTCAAGGCATCTTAGCAGGACCCCATTTTGGTGCTTTATAAAAATCACTCCATGAACAAGTTGGTATGATACAGATTTAAGGCACACTTCCTTCCTTTATTTATTCAATAAGTCTGTGGGAAAGGTGCCATTCTCTAGAAATTTTTGTATATCAAAATACCATGCTGCAATAGACCTCGACTCCGGAACATGTTCAACATTGTAAATTTCTATCTCCTACTCCCAACATGAAAAATATTGCTCGAGAGCATCTCTTTCTTTAGTAGCTAGCTTACAGAGGCCATGACCCCTTCTTATATGAGCTGGTTTAACTTCTTCGTATAAACAAAGTTCATTCTTCAAGTTAAATACTCTATAAGATTTGGAATATGTATACGTCCATTGAGATATAGGAATATATATTAAAGTGTATGAATGAGAATGATGATACAATTGAGAGTGAGCCTCTTGTATATATAGCTAGGTAGGTACCCTTTCACGAATGGCCATGTGTGTAGAAACATGCCTCTTCCCTACTAATTATTAATTAATTAATCATTGTTTATGTATATTATTATTTATATTACTCTCTCT
>APFE031655171.1:140624-157390 GCA_000404065.3 Pinus taeda
TCATAACATTGCCTTCCCCTTCAAAAATATTTTTCCTCAAAGCTTGTTGATGAAAAGGATTGATCTATTTTCCTATTATGAATGTCTTTTCATCTTGGAAATGTAATCTTCATTAATACAAGTTGATATGATATTTTGAGTCATAAGCAAAATTGTCAGACTGAAAAGGTATATGACCATCCTAGATTAATCTTTTGTCGAATATTTTTATTACTAGAAATTTATAACGAACTGTCATTATAGGATTGGATTGAGCTTACTTAAATATTATTTGAATTATCAATTTCTTGTTTCTTTTCTGAATGGTAAAAATACGTAGCTTGATTTATTTTTCTACTCTCGTGATTCAAATGTTGATAGGGAACTTTTTTTGTTTGACTTTCCCTTATTAGGCATGTGGCAATTTTTTGGTTTTCTTCTGGTTACTATGTTGTTGAGTTGGTTCCAAGATGTTCACTTGGGATGTTCATCATCTAAACTAGAACATCTAAGTTTGAATTTTCTTCAACTTGCTTGTCTTCTTCTTGAGTTGTGACATTCACTAGATCAATATTTGTTCCTTTATTTTCAACCTCAACTGTTACGATTGGAAACCTCAATACTTCTTCAGTAAGTTTGTCTAACTTATTTTTTAATGACTTCTTGTCATTGTTAAGCTTCTTGATTTGTGTTAATAATTTTTCACTATGGTCTTTAAGCCAAGAAACTTCTTCATTTTTGTTAGTGGTGATCTTACCAACTTCTCTTTGCATATTTTGTAGTACCTTTTTACCTTGTTGAAAAATTACTTTTGAAATATTTTGTATGTCTTCTCGTGTCACTGAATCCTGCTTTAATGTAACATCTTGTAGTGTTATTTTTCTCTTTTTGTATGAAAATGTCAAAAGCTTCTTTTTTGGATTCAGGATGAAGGAACCTAGGGTTTCCATCGAGGGTGAACCTAAAATAATGTCACCTTGATTTCTTCATAGGGTTTGAACTAAGTATCGTGATATGAATGTATAATCTCCAATGTTTAATTGTGAATTGGTTATGCCATAATTTTTGTTGTGATAACAATCTATTTTTTTATTATATTTGAATCGGGAATCACTAATTGGTTTTCAATTTTAGGTTTTATATAATTTTTATCTTCGTCTTGTGAGATAGCAATAGCAATGTCTTTTCCCTCGATAGACCCTTTAATTCTAAATAGCGCTGAGGCATAGCTATATGAAGTTTCTTGAAATCTTCAATCTGCCATTTTCAAGTTTTTCCCTGTTTATTTTTGTGTTGTACTTGTTATTTTTTATTGTCCTTCTCTCTCTCTCTCCCTCTCTCCCCCCCCCTCTCTCTCTCTAACTTATAAATACTCTTGGAATTATTACTTATTTAAATAATTCCTTTTGTTTAAAACGTCAAACTTTCTTTATACATTTTTTGTTCAATAATTCTCTTTACTTTATATGCATTTTTTTTATAATAATTTATTTCCTTTTAGTTTATCACTTCACAATAGGAATATAATAATTTATTTCCTTTTACATTATCACTTCACAATTTTTCTCAAAGCAATAATTAATATCTTTATAAAATCTTTTACATTTTTAAACTCTTAATATTTTACTAAATAAAGCCTTTTAATATTTGTAATAATTCAGAAACTCTAAAATTGAGAATGAAGATTTGTGAGTTGTATTTTTTAAATTCATTTAATGTTTATAGTGATCAATTGAATAGATAAGAATGGTTGGATCAGAAAATGGTGCTCTGTGAGAGTGAAAAAGATGATTGTGTTAAGGGAAAACGATGACAACTACAAAATCAAAAAGTAGCTTTGGAAATTTGGATATGATAAACGATTGTAGACGTTGTACTCTAAACAAGGTAGGGCACGATTATTGCAATGGTTTGGTGGATTGCAAAGCGAAGGAGCAGGTTAGCGGTGACCAAATTTCTTGTAGCGATAACACTCCATGGGAGTGATGATTGTGGATATGGAAACGAGATAAATGGTGGTGTAAGAAATAGTGGAATTCATATCCCGTCGAGTTTGAGTTCAGGGCCCTTCAAGTCCCCACATTGACTCTTATCCTGGTTCATTTGATTCGCCATGTGATTCCAGGTCTCCTTCATCACATATCATCACCATGTCTAGACCCACAACTAGTATAGGAGCCCAAATTGGTGTTGGTTGTGGTTCTATCCTGGTGGTCACATCAAGTGGAATAGTCTTAAGAACCATTCCAGAGGCTCCCATGCTCCCCTTTATGACTCAGTTAAGTCTACTAGATTTTAATCAATTGATAAATGACACCATACACCATGATGTTGGTTAGCCTTCTATGTTGACTGAGCTTCACTTGAACATCCTCAAGTTTGACGGTAATGCTGGAGAGTATCCTACCAACCATGTTTGATCATTCCACATGTGGTGTTCATCCAACTCCATTACCGATGACTCCATTTGTCTTCATCTATTCCAACACACACTCACTGGAGATGCTGCAAAGTGGTATGCAAACCAACCTGCCACATCTCATTCCATTTTCACAATGCTTTCTAAAGCGTTCCTTTCATATTTCTAGTTACGTCTCCGATATGACATTGGTACAGAGCTATTGACCTCATTCTATTAGTCCTCTACTACTCTCCTTTCTGACCATATTCAAGAGTGGCGTCGAAGGAGAAGCACATGGTGAGCCCTCCCTTTTGAAGACTGTGTCTATCTAGATTGGTTTCTTAGGAGCCTTTTAGCACCCATTGGAAAAGATGTCGTGCCCCAATTTCCTTAGACCAAGGAAGAACATCTCCAAACCACTCTGCAATATGACCTGATTCATGCCCAATCTAGTTATTTTTATACCTTCATTCCAAACCTCCATCATCTTAGAAGTGCCAATGCACAGGGGGAATCTCACACCATCGATAGTACCATTGGAACCATTTCACACCCTTCGCCATATAATCAACAAAGTTATGGCTATATGCAGGGGGGCACCAGTTCCCCCAACACTTATGCCCCACCTACTAGCAGCATGTTTTCAGGACCCCAACCTGTCAAACAAGTTGTTTCTCCTCTTGATGGAAATTTGAATGTTATAGTCCCTCAATCATTAGTGTCGCAACCTCCCATGCATCCTCTACCCCATCATCCATCGCCCCCTTAGGGTCAAGTGCTTGCGCAATAGAGTGCTACCAATCCCCAAAATTCAAAGAAAAATAATAAGGGGAGGGGTAACAAGGGTAACTAGGGTAATAAAGGTAATCAACCTAATGAACCCCATGGGACCCAGCCTAACACCAACATACAGTAGCAGGGCAGCCAACCCAAGAAGAATAAGGTTATTCATAAGAATAAGCCTTGTGAATGTTGTGCTATACATGGCCATTATAGACATGAGTGTCCTCTTTTACCCCAGATGCACCAAATGTGGGAAGCTCAAGCAGCTTCTAGAGGTCAACAATTTCCTTAGAATCCTGCACCATCTCAATGGTAGTGCTCACAAATCCTTTCCTACAACAAGGATTTGTTGATGCTCAACCTCAACCAAGTCAAGCAAGCCATGCCCCCCCCAACCTTCTAGTCCTAGTGAATACTATATCCTTATGATGAATTCTAATGAGGTTAATCCCTCAGATGCCAACCTGCAAACTTAGTCATTACTTCCATGTTGACATTGGAAGTCATCTAGTCATGCCCATCTCAAAAGAAATATCTACTAACATCCTTGGGTACAGTAGATTATTCTAACGATCATTTGATTCCCTTCCCAGTTGACACATCAGAACATCCCCCATTGCCTTCATCTGTTGCTTTCTAGATACCAATTATAGTTTGTAATGCCATCTTCTCCCGATGCATTATTGATGAAGGCGCATCCACCTGTGTGATGTCCGCTGCCATTTGGAAACAACTCAAGTCACCTAAGTTGTCCCCCTCCACCATCACTTTGTCTTCCTGGGATGGGCACTCCTCCTAGCCCCTTGGCATGTACCACAACTTTCTAATGACCCTTGTGGGAAAGACTGTTCATGTTGACATTGAGATTATTGATGCCCCTTTGGATTATAACATTCACTTAGGTCGTAGTTACACATATTCCATGTCATTCATCGTGTTTGCAGTATTCCGTAAGATGCGCTTCCCCCATGAATGGAAGATCATTACCATCGATCACTTGACTTACTATGAGCCGAGATCCATGATCTCCCGTAAATCCATTATCTTGTCAGTGTTCGATAACCAATATCCAACTCCTCCTGCCGGTGTATCACCTGAAGTCTATAAATATTCCTCACTGTTGGGTGCTTTCCCTGGTCCTCCCCCTCAATTATTAGAGCCTAACTCTATGATTGTTTGCATGTTACAAGTGTCACAAGCTACTCTTAAGCAGTTTGGTACATCCGATGAACAACCAACTCCTTAGCACCCTATTGTTGCCATTCTAGCTGAGCCCTCTGGATCCACCCTCCCAGGACCTCCTCTGTTTGTCAGTGCCTCCCCTATGTTTCCACCAAGAATTGTTCTTCTAGGTGTCAACCATCCAAGATCTATTCCACCAGGGCATCACCTTATAGGACAGATACATTTCTTATTCCCCCCTCTGAGAGTTTTTTTTGTCCCTGTCATGGCTTCGCTAGTCCTTCCCAATATGATTCTTGGGATCCTAGTATGGTACATAGATCCCCCTGCAAGAATTTCAAATTGTCATCTAAGTCTTTACCATGCTTTGACCCCAGTTCAATTGGTCCTTATGACCCCTGTCATTGCTTCAGTTCCATCACAACCTCAACAGGAACCTACTCTTATTGTGAAATCATCTAGACAGTGGGGCAAATCTAAGAGGAAAGAACCTAAGGAAAAGGCTCCCGAAATTCCTCCAGCCCCAAGTCCATCACCCCTATGTTCTTTGTGTAAAGTTGTTGGGCATGCCACCAATAATTGTCCTAAACTTGCTCAACCTAAACCTTTGGTTCATGAAATGTTCCCTGAGTCAAATATCCTTGAAGTCCATGTTAGCTTGTCGGTTCCACCCAAGAAACTCAAAATGTTACACACAAATCACCCTTGTGCCTCGTGTGATCATCATGGTCACTATTCCCATTGATTCCCTCGTCTCGATGAATTTCACGATTTCCTTGAAGTGCTTCATGAATACGAGGCCACCAGTAGTGGAACACCTACTCCTCTACCTATGGATTTTGGTACCCCTAGTCAACCAGAAAATTGAGAATCTAGTCCCGCCATCATGATCCCGCCCCCCGATGTCGAGATGATAGACACCACATGCCATATCCTTTCCCTGTCGTCATCTTTGAGTTCGTCACAGAAAAACATTTATGAGGTTTCTGTGTGCACTTCTATCGAACCTCTTTCAACAAAATCCTAGGTATCAAAATTTGTAGATCCTCCATCTACCAGTTCATCATTTACCATTCCAGATGATGCATATTTGAACCTTTTTTCTCAAGTTGATGCACCAGGTAATGCCACTGCATCATGTAGTCAGTCTTCCTCCCATCTGCCCATCTTCCTTTCTAGTGTGGACATCATGGAATTTATGTCTACCCCTGATTACCCTTGCACTTAGGCAAGGGGGCATGCCTTTTGGAGGATTCTAAAGGCCTTCTCCTTCCTAATTCTCCTAATGCACTCTTCCTCAAGAAATTTTTCTCATAGCACATCCCTTCAATTTACATGTCTTTATTTCTGCCATGAAGTTAGGTATATTGCATCATCTCATCCGTTGTCTTTTTCACTTTTTATATGGATCCATCATCCACACCGTATATCGGTCATGCCGACAGTGCGAATTGCTTCTCCTGAAATCTAGCCTCGGCAGCCTATGCCATTTTTACCCCCTTGCATACGTTAGTCCTTTAGAACAGTGTGTGCATTGGATCTACCACTAATAATCAGGCCAAATATGATGGAGTGATAGGTTTGTTAGTCAATGCCCTTTCTCATCACATCCTTCATCTTCATGCTCGTTTAGATTCCTTGCTACTTGTCATGCAATTGAATGGTGTGTATCATTTGCATAACCAAGTCTTGTTTAGAAAATATCTATGAGTTAAGTTGTTGGTACATTAATTCAAAACCATTACATTTAGTCATGTTCCTGGAGCCCAAAATAACTATGTATATACCATTGCAAATAACATTCTAGATTGGGATTTATCACATGTATACCATATAAGACAACCATAAGCAAAACAAATGCTGAACCATCTTTGTCATATATAATGAATATATCATATTATTTATCATATAATTGTTTGGAGTCCATACCTCTAAATACATCTAATATGCCCATATCATACTAGGAAGCACATAGGCCCCTACATCTCCTTATCATCATTTGGAGAATTTCATGCCAAGTTGGGCTGAGATGCTTGAATCCCTTTTTTCGAGCACTCAAAACACAATGGTGCTCCATAAAATCCTCCTATTAGGGGGCATCATTCCCACCTTTGCATACCAGAACATTCCCCTCCATCACATAGGCTTGTGAGCAATATCCCATGCTTTGGGGCATAATGGTTTTCCCCTAGCCATATTCTCAATTAACTCTCGGCCTAGATCCCACCAAAGCTACAGGTATTGTCAATTATCCTCCCACTCCTTCGATAGTTTGTCCTATCGGCCTCTCCGGTGAGCCATGTGCACATCGTATATAGTAGACATTTGATACCATATCTTTAAATATTATACTCTATGTCCACATATTCCTCATGTTTGACTTCATGGGTGAGGATGATTGTAGACCTCTTCTAGTAGTTCATTCTTGTTTTCCCCTTCCCTTAATTCTTCACTAGGAACCATTGTTCCAAGAAACATTAAGACCATCTTTAGACAAGTAAGTCCACTTGCTTGAAATTTATAGATCCTGGTTTCGATGGTCAACTTTTCTACTACAATCTCTACAAGATGTAGGGCCTTCTCCTCCTCTCAAATTGGAGGGAAAACACCCTTTTATAGGAAATCCCATAGTGTTTCTATCACACATTGCGACCAGACCATAACTCCCTTTGGTGAACCGTAAACACCATTGGAAAGCTCTCATGGAGTACTATAATTGGTCTTTCTCAGTTTTTGATGATTTGACACTTCACCTAGAAGTCATTTTTCCAAGAAGGGTCACTTCGTCACCTCTCAAGATTGAATTTCTTCATAAAGAAAAACTTATACTTTGAAGACCACCTCCTCTTAATACTTTCCATACCACGTGAGGATTTTCTTTCTGAGTAACCATCATTTACTCATGTTTTGATGGTCCCCACCAGACCTATTCTAAGTGGAAGCATCATCAAGTCACCCTGGTTTAGAGTATCTATAATGAGTCACCCTTGCATCCATGGAGTATTCCATCCATGTTTGCATACTGTCCATCTTGTGTTACCCATTTTGGCTTCCAAATATACTATCCCCATCGACTCCAAAGTTGAGTTGGTCACTGCCAGGTCAACCATGCAATTTATGCTATGACAAGGGATGTCATATATTTTTCCCTCAGTACCACTTTCCCCATTATCCCTGGTGTCAGTACATCAATCACATTACTATATTCCTCATTTGTCTCACCTATCGTGGGCCTTATTTTGCTGACATCAGCTCATTTATTCCAGAAGAACGACCTAGAGGGTGTTGTATCTTCATTCCAGCTTCCATTTCCTTTTTAGTTTTCAGAGAATTCACTACTTCTTGAGAGACCACTAGACCATCCAGGATTTGGTAACCTTCCACAAACCTTGTTTGTTTAGGGGCGATAATACTAGAGAGAATAGGCTTAAGTCTTTTAGCCATTAGCATAGCTATAATTTTATATATAACATTACATAGAGCAATGGGTCTAAATCCCTAGGGCTCTTCAAACTTCGCATCTTTAGGAATAAGGGATAAAAGAGTTGAGTTTAACCATGTACTTACCTTCTAATTTCTTCTTGATTCTTCCACCACGTCCAGGATATCTTGGCCCAAAAATTTCCATCCTGCTTGGTAGAATTCCACTATAAACCAGTCAGGACTAGGGGCTTTATTCTTCTTCATCCCTCTCACAATCTCTTCTACCTCTTCCGAACTAACTACCCTCATCAGGGGTAGATTTTGATCTCTTGTGATCATGCTTGGAATCTCATTGCATATTCCCTCAATGGCTCCTTGTCGATCTACCTTAGGTTCTGTAAGGAGTTCTTTGATGTGGTTTACTAGAATTTGTTCCATTTCCTCATGCTATGTTACTCGTAGTCCTTCTTCATCTTTTATGGAGAAGATTCTATTTCTTTGTCTTCACTGGATCATTCCCTGTTGGAAGAACTTTGTATTACTTTCGCCTTCTCGTAGCTAGTTCACTCTAGATTTTTGTCTTCATAGAATCTCTTCTTGTTTCCTTCTTTCTTCCATCTGCCCTATCAGAATCCATTCTTCTCTAGCTAACTCCTCACCTCTACCTACAATTATTATTTCTTGTTGGATTTTCTCCATCTTCTGATCTAGAAGCTGCTGGTCCTTAAAGATGTTTCCAAATTCCTCTTTGTTCCATTTTTTGATGTTTCCTTTTAGTTTCTTTAATTTTATCTAGAAGGTTCGCATCCTATTTCTTCCCTTTTGTTGACTTTATTTCCACCATTCTTCTAGTTTTATCATAAAATTTTGATCCCTGAGCCAGAAGGCTTCAAACCTGAAAGGCTTTTTCTTAGGGCTGGCTTTCATGTCAAGTTCTATTTTGATCAACCAGTGGTCCAATTCCATTCCCGATAGAATCATTGCTTCAATGAAAATGTCCAAATTTATAATTTGTTATGACAATATAAATCTATCTATTTTGGAGGTGATTTGATGTCTACCTCCCCTTCTGTTGTTCCATGTGTTGATCTCGTTTGTTGTCTGAATATCTACCAGCCCTTGTTCTGCGATCATATCTCCAAAGGCTTCCATATATGCATCTATTCTTCTGAGGCCTACCCTTATCTCATTTAGGGATGTGATCATGTTGAAATCTCCTCCTACAATCCATGGAGAGGCTGGAAACATGGAACATCTAACTTCTAGGTTCTGAAGGAAATTCCTATGTTCACCCAGTATGCGAGGACGACATACATTGGATAAAAGCACCCATTCTTGGGATCCTATATTCCTAAATCTTCCTAAAATAATTCAAGGTATACTGATCCTGTCTTCAAATTGAACCTCGTCTGGATTCTAGAGGATTGCCACACCTCCCACGCTACCTATAGCGTCTTGACTAATTATCTCATAATGTGGCTTGAAGTTGCTCATAACTTCTTTTAGTTTTTATTCTCAAATTTTTGTTTCTTGAACTAGAATTATATTGGGTTTATCTTTTTTGAGTGTCTCTTTCAGATATGTTTGTTTCCCCTTACTATTAAGCCCTCTAATATTCTAGGTTGTGATGATCATTTCAACAATTTGAGGGGTTGTTGGAATACCTCCAACAATGGTACCACTCTTACTGAGTTTCCCAGCATCTCTCCAACCATTTGGATGGTCACGCTCATAGGTATTTTTCTTCTTTTCCTTCCTCCTTTCTCTGTAGTACCTACTTCTATGCTTTGTCCTCCTTGCACCCTAAGTTGTTCTAGAAGATTTGATATTATTGTCCCTCGTTTCTCCTTGTATATTTGGAACATGTCTTTGTATAGTTGTTTATGGTCTTCAGGGATGAATCTTTCATCGAAATGCTGCCATTCCTATAGAAGTATATTCATAACTTGTTCCTCTTCTCCTTATTTGTCCTGTTGTGGGTCTATCTCCATTTGATTCTGTTATTGAGGTCGATCTATCTTCTCCCCCTCCTTTTCTATCTCGATATTGTTTGACACTTATTTTTTCCTTTGTTTTCATTTTTATGCTCCATTGTTTGATCTTCGCCATCTTCACCCTCCGCTTCCATTTCCTCTTCTTGTAATACTTCAAACTGGTTCTGACTTTTTTGAGTACCTTTTGGAAAGAGTGAGTTCTATTTAGTTTTTTCTCTTTGGGCTTTTCTACACCTCAATACTACTTAAACCCTCCATTGTCTCCTCCACTTTTCCTTCCCTCCTATTCAGTATTCTCCTTTCTTCCCCCAAATTTGTTGGCTTTTCATTAGCATTCATCGGACAAGATTTATACAGATGGCCATATTCATGGCACCGTCTGCATCTAAAAGAAATGTGTTCATAATCGACTGGTTGTTTCCAAACCTCATCATGGTGTTGTACTTTGATATAATCCGGAAGCGGTTCTGTGATATTCATGTAGAAACATATCATGGCATATGATGTATATCTACCTCTTTTGGTAGTTTCTACCACCTTGACGAAGGTCCGATTGAATTCCTAATCCCCTCTAGAATCTCTGGATCCAAAAACTCTATTGGAAGCCCAAATAGTCTAACCAATATTTGTGCCACTAGAATTTTTTCTTTGTCTGGATTATAACATTCTTCCCATTGCCTCATAAAAAGGCATGCATCATTTAAGAAGTATGGTCCCTCCTCAAAGATCCTCTCCTTATCTTCCATATTTGAAAATATTACCGTGAAGAATCCTTTTGACCCTAGTTTTATGACGATATGTCCCTTGGGCTTCCATCTCTGTTGTATCCATTTAGTTAGGTCTTTCTCAGACAGTTAGGTGCCTACAAACTTACAAATGAGAGCATGGTCTATTGTATATCCTCTGTACTTCTCAAGTTTATTATTTGGAATAACAAACCTGGGTTTTTTTTGTTGCTTGCAGTAGACATTTGTTCCCTGTCCTTACTTGCCATATTTCCCCCATGACTGACGTATCCTTGCTACATCTCCCTAAGCCACCACTCGATCCGTGTCAGCTTGTTTCTCCTGCTGCTACATTCGTATAGAAGGGGATCCCCCCCCCCACTCAGTTTTGTCATCTCTTTATCAATCCTATCTATTTTCAGGGTTTCTTCCTTCAATCGACTTGGCATGGCTTGGTTTGAGCTTCTACAGGTGGATTCGGGTTCCCTTGCACCCTGACCAGGTGCAGGTCTGCGATAGGCCACCCATTACAAAACCCTAACCCTAATCATCCATCTTTGTCTTCGGGTTTAGCACTTCTCTTTCTTTAGAGGGCATTGAATTTCTTATTATTATTAATATTGAAGTAATTAATTAATTTATAATTTATATTGAATTTATTTATTTCATATTGAATTTCTTATTATTATTAATATTGAAGTAATTAAAACTCGTACCAGTTTAGATAAATGATGTCATGAGGAGATGGAGCTTCGACAAAAGTCCCAACTATAGCCTAAAGCATGTTAGGGTTAGGTTTTTGTACTACTCCACCCACACCAATCATTATGGTCACACATATGCTTTCACCATGTCGTTGTTCTTCCTGTTACCATTAGTGATACCCGAGGTAGCCCCCCTATCTATTTTTCTTAGTATTTGCAACGAACCTCCAACGTAACAGCACTCTGTGGGTTTTCTTGCAGCTTCCACCACTTTTTCGTTGTCAGCTATGGTCATGGAGCTAGACCAAGTAGATTACTCGAAGGATCCCTATGCCTCAATTCCCATTTCGATGACCTCTCCTCCCCCGATACCGGATGTGTTGTTTTCTCAACATTATGTCTCCTTTGACGTTTTCCCCCAAGTGGTTACCTTGCACTCACATTCTGATATAGGAACCTCCTAACCAGCTAAACCCTTGCCTAAAGACCCCCTCTCATGGTTGGTTTTTGCTACCCCTCCACCTTCGTCGGCAACCCTTCAATTCATGGCCAAATGCATTAGCCCAAACCCATCCATTTACACCCCGAGTTATTTGTTTAACCCTCTAGTTGACATCTCAACCTATTTCCCCTCCTCTGCTCCTAAAGGTTGCCTCCCTAACATGCCCATCAATCCATCACACTCCCCTATTTCGGTGCTACCCACTTCTGGATACTTTGAAGGAATATTGTGTGGGGTTGAGGTGACTGCATCCAAGCACCAACCTAAAGAATTGATTCCCCCTCTAGGATCCCCTCAAAGAAATCATAGTGATAAGGTCCACAAGCAAGGGAAGAAGACTAAGTGTGTGAAGGCCAAGTACCAGGACATTTCCCTTTGATTCGGTGAAGACATCAATATTGGAGACGCGATTGATACAACAGACGGAGTCTTGGTTGGCCGTGTTCATGGACAGACCTAGTCAATGACCAGACTCAAACAATGGACTATAGAGATTTGTGGCCACATTCTAGCAGACTTCCCGTCTGTTCAATCTTTGGCTCAGGGCTTGTTCACCTTTTGTTTTGTGAGGGCTAATTACACCACTTGGATTTGATCAAAATTTTGGCATATAGAACATACCCTAGAACTACTAAAAAGAGGTAGCCCACTATTCAATCCTGAGAGGGAGTAGCTTGGAGTAGGGCCATTGTGGGTAAGAGTCCCTAGTTTTCCCCTTCACTTATGTTCTGAGGACATCTTCTGCCATATAGGGAATGCCTTGGGCACCTATCTAGAGCATGAAAAATCATATCTATCTTCAGAAAATATGTCTTTGGTGTATATTTTGGTACACCTCGACACCAGCGAAGGCTTAGAGGAGCATATTACTATGCACTAGAAGCACTACATGTGCACTTAGATTCTTGACTATGAAAGTGTCCCATTTTTCTATAGGCATTGTCACAAGGTTGGGCATTTATATAAGGAATGTCCTCTGAACGAGAATTCCATAGCTTTAGAACACTAGTCAGAGGATCTGGTCATAGGCTCAGAGGTACCTGGTCAATGGGCAACTGCCAACACTACTCCAAACAAGGCTGGCAAAGTGACTCTGAAGAAGCGTGATAATGCTCCCACTTGACCTCCCTCACCTCCAATGATCAGGGCACAGGAGGTTGCGGTGGCTGTGCTCTCTTCGGGTAATTCTAATCCTTGTTCCTTTTCTTTTTCCATTTCTTCATGTACATAAGCATTTGACTCATCTAGGCAGCATTGCATTTTCGCATCTGCTCCATCTCCTCACTCCTTGGCTTTCCCTCTAAATTCTCCCCCTTCGAATATCTCCTATACCCCTCCCTCTTTCTTGGAGTCGTCCTCCTCCACTGATCAACCCATACCTTCCGATTCTGTGAATCGCTCACACTGCTAAAATCTTTGTTCTTTCAATTGGTATTTGCCTCTAAACACCATAAGAATTGGGTTATTATCCCCCTCCATTCCCTCGAAACCTCCTCAAGGCCGACCTTCATCAATTTCCAAGGCCAAGATACAGGTTGGCATGGATGTCATTGCAAGTCATCAACTCACCATTGACCAGGTTCTTAGAGCATAGAACACCTTCATGTCCTCCCCCTCATGAAGTTGCTCTCTTACAATTATAGATGGTTAGCTAGTCTTGCTAAAAACTAGATTTTTGTAGGCTCTTGAACATTAAACAAGTCGACGTTATTTTCCCTCAAGAGACTCTGGGTTTAGCTGAGCCCATATCACACTTACTTGAAGCCATGTTACCTTGATGGAATTTCCATGCCCTATATGTTAATGGGATATCTAGAGGCATAGCGCTGGGTTATAACCCCAAGCTTATCAAACTAATCAATATATGGGGGCGAACTAGATTCATTGGGGTGGATTTATTCACACCTAAACTTGGCATTGAAATTATAATGATCAATGTTTATGGTCCTTGTCAAAACCAAGTCATTTTCTCAGATCAATTACTCAAATCCACCCTCCTCCAAGTGGATAACCTTATTCTGGGAGGCAATCTTAATTTCTCTATTGGTTATTCAGAATCATGCAGACAAAACCGATATATTAACTCATTATCTTACTACTTCGAGAGCTTGTTAGTGGATCATGGATTAATTGACGTCCCTTCGGCCCAGCTCTAACCCACCTAGAGGAACAAAAGAACTGGGGATGTAAGGTTGGCTCAAAAATTAGACTATTTCCTCCTTAAAGAACAGTTGCTAGGACAAGGATGCATCTATCATCGAAGGGTTGCTTTAGGTGGACTGTCAGACCATTTGCCCATTTACCTTGAATTTAGTGGACGAGTCAACAAGCCCAAAGCACCATTCAAGTTCTATGCTACATGGTTAAAATACCCAGATTACATCAGGCTTGTCATAGACTACTAGAAGGCCCATCCACCTAGTGCAGGAGGAAATCTATCAGAAGGGTTTTCTCACAATTTAATCAGCCTGAAGCACCTCTCCATGAGTTGGGATGATAATAAGAGACTGAGCAATGATGAAAACCTAAGAAACATTGAGGCAAAGATTGCTAATATGGAAGATGAACATGGGAGGGGCTATCTAACCGCTGAGCACAAGGATCAACACACATCCCTTGTCTCTCAGAGGGATAATATCCTTAAAGACAGAGAAGAATCGTGGAGGCTTCAGAGTCATGCTATTTGGCTACAAGAATGAGACAATAATACTAAGTTTTACCATAAATTTTCCAATGGATGCAAAGAAATCAATACCGTATGGCAAATGACAAAAGAGTAGGGCATCCGGATAGATTCCTTTCAACATTTGGACTCTCTCGGCACCTCACACTTCAGGCATCTCTACAAGGGCCCTCTCAATGCATCCCTTGTTGAAATCATGAGGGTTTACTGAATTTTCCCCTACTTTGTGAATCAGGAGGATGTTGAGGACCTTATTAAGCCTATTACAATGGGGGAGCTAGAATCTACTTTGAAATGGTTCAAGAAGGACAAAATTCTTGGACCAGATGGTTGGCCTGTAGAGTTCTATACTGCATTTTTGATATCCTTGGCAAGGACCTCCTCAAAATCATTGAATATTGTCACACTACAAGATACATGTACAAGGCTTTCAATTCCACATTCATTGCGCTCATACCTAAATCTGATAACTCGGACTCCTTCAATGATTTCTGCCCAATCTCACTTTATAACTGTATATACAAAATCATTGCAAACTGCCTCCACCCCATTATATCCTCACTCATCTCTTCTGAGCAATTTTCATTCCTTTAGGATCATCAAATACATGAAGCCATCGGTACAACCTAGGAGGTCTTTCATTCCATCAATTCAAAAAAGTTAAAAGGTACTATCCTCAAGGTATATATCTCAAAATCATTTATTCATGCTAACTAGTTATATATAAGAATGTTTTTAACACATTTAGGTTTTCCTCTAGATTTCATAAATTGGATTATGTGTTGTATAACAAAATTATCTTTCAGTGTTCTCATAAATGGTTTGGCTTCTCCCTTTTTCCACTACGAAAAGGGACTCAGACAGGGCTGCACCCTCTCCCTACTACCATTTCTGCTAATTATGGAGGGTCTCAGCAGGCTCATCTTGGAAGAACATAGGTTGAGCCCAATATAGGGAATCAATATCCCCAACAATTGCATACTGACTCCTTTACATTTTGTAGGTGATGTCTTGCTTTTCCTTAATGGAGGTATTGGCGCTCCGACCGGGCTAAAATCTATCATGTCCATCTTCAATATTGCATCGGGCATGGAAATTAAGAGCAATAAATCTACCATCACTACTTCGGGGTGCTCTCCTCATTAAATTCAATATGCACTCCATAGTTTTCCCTTCACTCTACATTCCCTGGATGATGGACTAAAATATCTTGGATATCGGCTAAAACCTCACTGCTATAGAATTGTTGATTGGCTATGCTTGGTGGTCAAGATCGAGCAAAGACATTGCATTTGGCATCACAAATATCTATCTAGAGCAAGTCGACTGGTCCTCATAAAACTTGTTCTGGAGG
Organism: Pinus taeda; assembly: GCA_000404065.3. Classification (NCBI taxonomy): domain Eukaryota; kingdom Viridiplantae; phylum Streptophyta; class Pinopsida; order Pinales; family Pinaceae; genus Pinus; species Pinus taeda. The sequence goes on from APFE031655171.1 coordinate 156,355, forward strand.
CCACACCTATATATTGGATGTCCCTAGCATGGACTCCTAAGTGCATACTCTCCAGAATACGGAACCTATGCTGCAGATTCCTTTGGAAAGGTAAACAAGAAGGTAGGATTTTTGCTTTGGCCTGATGGGATCTAATAGCACTACCCAATTAGTGGGGTGGATGGGGTATTAAAAGTTTGTCACACTTCTCATATGCATTGGCTGCTAAATTGGGGTGGCATCTGTTGGGTTGTGTTATATTCTTTCCATGACTAACCTACGTAGTGAACTGAGGGGTTAGAGGGGGGGCAAAGCCCCCCCTTCGTTGCGTAACGGGGGGGCAGCAACTCCCCCTGTCCGAGGGGTTTGAGGGGGGCGGGTAGGCCCCCTCTACGGGGTTCGGGGCAGCGCCCCGAGAAATTTTTTTTTGGACCCTATATTAGGTTGGGCGAACCTACCTATAGTTTTGGACGCGATGGTTTTTCGGTCCATGGTATTGGATGCTTCGACATGTATAAATATGTATTGTAACATTGAAAGGAATATACTGAAAAATCAAGCTGGTAGTCTCGGTTTTGGGATCCAGTGGGAAATCTCTGTGTATATGTGTTTTATGTGTTATGCTCTCACATTTTTATTTTTTGCTGTGATTTAGAATTCGTATGCAAGTAATTTCTGTATGGGGTTAAAATATACATTTGGTATCAGAGTTGTTTTGGCTTCAAGGGGACGCCTTTGTTGCTGAGGGGTTTCGCTCGGGCCTGTGGTAGACCCTGTTCAGTGGGAGATCTGCGAGATCGATTCTAGTGGTGAAAGAAGATGCCGAGCAGCGGGAAGATAGAGATTGAGAAGTTCAATGGTCAGAGTTTTGAGTTGTGGAAACTCAAGATGGAGGATCTGTTGGTGGATAAAGATAAGTGGATCGTGGTAGATCCGGGTACTAAACCAACGGGAGTGATCGATGAAGAATGGAAGAAGTTGGATCGGAAGGCAAAGAGCACAATACGATTGTGTGTCTCAGATTCAATATTGTTGAATGTATCAGGGGAAGCTATGA